>PVJS01009171.1:0-51057 GCA_004027185.1 Glis glis
GTGATCCAGGTGGGGTGGTCCGGGGGAGTGTTCAAGGGGGGTCTTCCTGGTGGGGTGCTCCAGGTGGGGTGATCCAGGTGGGGTGGTCCGGGGTAGTGTTCAAGGGGGGTCTTCCTGGTTGGGTGGTCCAGGTAGGATCCTCCAGGTGGAGTTAGTTCTCCAGGTGGGGTCCTCTAAGTGGGATGACCAGGAGGGAGGGAGGGTGTCTGACAGAACAACGGAGTCCAGGGGCGGGAGTGGGGTGGGAAGGGCCCTGTCATCTCCCATCCTGTTTCCACTCCCATCACTGGGATCCTGTGACCCCCTCCCCCATGGGACTTCCACTGCACCCAACCTGGTTCTGTGTGCTCACTTGAGGATGGGGCTCTCTCCTGGACCCTCGAGCACCCCCAGACCCAATTAGTGGCAAAACTGGGAGGAACAGACGAAGGGGGAAGCAGCAGGCTGGCCAGTGCCTGCGATAACCTGGCCTGGGCGAGGCACCAGGACACTGCTGGGGACAGGCGGGACATCAGAGACAAGCAAAGAGGCTGATGATGGACCCCCAGCGAGGAAGCAGGAGCTGCACTCAGGGAAAACTCAGAAAGCTCTGAAATTCAGACTTAATGGGATGGCACCACAGGGAGCCGGGCGATGTACGGAAAGGGCATGCAGGGTCCCGGGTGGGCACAGGAAATCTGAAGTGTAGGGACCCAGGTATGGCCAGTGCAAAAGGCCTCTCCCCGGGGCTCCTGCCCCTTGCCGACATGGCCAGGGTCACTCCTCCTGGGTCCCAGCCCAGCCTCCCCCAAGACCGACTGTCCACTCCCACCCTTCTAGGGCATCCAGGTCTCATCCCCATCACAGGTCACGCATGGGCTCCAGGACAGCCTGGCCCCTCAGACACCCCCGCCCCAGTGTCTACCTGGGGATCTCCGGCTCCTGGCCAGGCCATCACCTGCACCCCGTGACTAGCACCTACAGCTTGGGTACCACACAGGCCCACGAGGAGTGGGGTCATAGCCTCGAGGGAGGAGGTAATGCTCTGTCCTCTGGGAGTCTGTCCACTGGGGGCCAGAGGACTCCTGACTGCCATCAACCCTGGACACGAGTAGTGTCCTCGGTGGCCCCGGGGCTCCGCCAGCAACTGCATCCCCATGCTGGGTAGTCACCAGCACCAGGGGCCATCGAGAAGTGCTCCAGCCCCACTTGCAGGCTCTGTGCTGAACCTGACCCCTGCGTGTGTGGAAGGGCTCATCGCCTGTCTCTGGGCCACCTGTGCCCACTGAGCACGGGGGCGCTATCAGGGAAGTGAGGACCAAGTTCCAGGGCCCTAGGAAGTGACCAAATACCTGCTGATGGGGCACTGGACACTGATGGCTAGAGGGAGGGGAGGAAGGATGGGGACGGGGGAAAGGGAGACAGGATGACGGGGAGGGGAACAGGGACAGGGTGCAGGGAGATAGGAGACAGAGTTGGAGAACAAGGAGACAGGGGAGGGGGTGAGGGGCATGGGGGCAGGGGGACAGAGAGCCACGGGACAGGGAGCTGGGGGAGGGCGAGGGGGTGGAGAATAGGCAGACAGGAAGCCAGAGGGACAGGGAGGATAGGAGGCAGGGGGACAAGGAGCCAGTGAGACAAAGAGGACAGGGGTCAGGGGGACAGGGAGCTGGTGGGACGGGATGGGGAAAATGGAACAGGGGACAGGGAGATGGGGGAACAATGGGGCCGCTAGCAGCAGAGCCATTGGCATGTGGCCTGTTGACCAGCTGGGTGATCTCCTGCGGCCGGGCCTGTAGATCCATGTCTCTGCTGGTCCTCTGCAGGGAGCCCAGGGCTTCCTCCAGAGCCTGGAGTCCACCATGAGGGGCATCCGTCTGTGAGACCCTACCCGGCCTGCTGTGAGGACTTCGGGTCAGAACCCAGCAGGGCCCAAGTATACACCACGGGATGGGGGGGGGGTACTTGCACACCTGTGTTTGCAGCAGCAGCATTCAGAAATCCAGGGAGAAACAACCTATCCTCCATCAACACCTCCATCTGTGGGCCCAGGCGCTCAGGGGGCCGAGGCAGAAGGTGGCGTGAGCCCAGGAGTTCCAGGACAGGCTGGGCAGCATGGGGAGACCCCCATGAAAGAAAGAAAGAGAGAGAGAGAGAGAGAGAGAGAAGGAGGGAGAGAGAAGAAGAAGGAGGAGGAGAGTAGATGGATAAACAAAATGTGACATAGACATACAGTGGAATATTACTGAGTCTTAGGAAAGGAGGGACTCCTGGCCACCGCCTGGGAGCAGCCTGAGGACAAAGTCCTGAGCGAGCCCGGCGGCGTAGAGGGACTCCGCTGCGTGACTCCACTTGTGTGAGCGCCACCAGTCGTCAAATCCATCCTGCTGGACGGTGGCGGTGCTGCCAGGGCCGGGGAGCTGTCAGCTTTACAGGCGACAGAGTTTGAGTTGGGAAGATGGGCAGGCCTGGAGATGGGTTCGGTGACAGCGATACAGCACGGTGAGTACTTAGGAAACTGTACACTTAAAAATTGGCTAAAATGATGATTTTATGTTATGTATATTTTACCACAATTAAAAACAAACAAACAAAAAAAACTTTTAAAAAGGGCGGTATGAGCGGGGCCAGCCCAGGTGAAGGCCTGGGGCAGGCAGGCGCTGCGGGGCCCCTGCCCAGGGCCGGGTGGGGCCGGGACAGCCCTGGGCGTGCTGGGTCTGGGACCTGAAACGTGGCAGTGGAGAGTTTATGTTCATTTGCTCTCTGGCAAGGTGCCACTTCCTGTTTCTAAGAAGACATAAAGGCCCAAGCAGGCTTATAAAAAGCTCCACGTCTTCTTGGACATCAAACGCTTCTAACACAACATCTTGATGGGTTGAGTGTAAATGAATCAGAAACACATGGATTAAATTTCCCTTGAAATTCACCCCGGTTTAAAAATTAATGGAAAAAGTGCCTGGCAAAACTTGTTTAGAGCTTTATTGAACCAAAACACTTTAAAAATAGTTGGGGAAGCTGGGCGAGCCCACACTGAGGCTGAGTCCTACACAGGGCGGGTTCTGCTGTGTCCTGCCCGGCCGGGGAGGCTCCTGGTGGGGGGGGGGCGATCCTGGAGAGACACACACTGCTCCCTAGCTGAGAAAATTCTGCGCACCCGAAAAATGAAGTCATTTGGTGTGGAAGCAGGGAAGAAAAAGGAAAAGAGCAGCTTCATTACCTAAGGCTGGGGGCACAAGCACTCTCTACAGGTTGCTACTCAATTAAGAGATCCCTTAGATCCTGAAAGGAGGTTTAAAGAGAGACACAATGTTGCCATGAGAAAACTGTTGTTGTTTGCTACTGTTATTATTTTGCCAGATGTAACAGATGAGAGTTCACAGGGAGCTGTGGAAAGACCTCCTCTTGCAGGGTGAAGTGTCCCAGAGAGCGTTGTGTGGAGATGGAGGCTCCTGCCCTGGCCTTTGCGTGCATCCCAAACTCCTTAAAAACAAAGCTGACACCTGCAATCCCAGTACTTGGGAGGCCAAGACAGGAGGATCACAGGTTCAAGGTCAGCCTCAGCAACATAGCAAGGCCCTCTACAACTTAGTGAGACCTTATTTCACAATAAAAAGTAAAATGGGGCTGGGGATGTAGCTCAGAGGTAGAATGCCCCTGAGTTCAATCCCCAGGACCACAAAAGAAGAAGAAGAAGAAGCTGAGGCCGGGCTTGGTGGCACACGCCTGTAGTCTCTGTACTTGGCTGAGACAGGAGGATTGCAGGTTCAAGGCCAGCCTCAGCAACTTAGCAAGACCCTGTTTCAAAATAAATAGCAAAAAAGGCTAAGGGTGTAGTTTGGAGGTAGAATGCCCCTGGGTTCGATCCTCGGTACCAAAACAAAAACAAAAATAAAAAAAACCCCAAGGCTGGGCTCCAGGAACCTGCAGCTGCCACGCCAACCTGGCAGGGTCAGGGGCCTCAGGCCAGAGCAGGGACTCCACCCCACCTGCGGGAAAGCAGGCTCAGTACCCACAGACCCATGTGCGCCTTCAAGTGTCAGCCCCGCCTATTTGTGTTTTTCAGGAGAAACCAAGGAGAAATGGGACATCCTCCTGCTGGGCATGTCAGCGAGGCCCCACACACACAGTGGGCAGGGAGACTGGTCTACCTCCCTCACTGTTTCTTTCCTGGTTGGAGGGCCATTTCCTATCCGCCGGCCTCCATAGCCCTCTCCCACCCTGGCCAGCTCGGTGTAGAGGCGGATGCTGCCCCCAGCCATGCCTCTGGTATGCTTAGGAGTCCTTTAGCCAAAGGGGCAAGACCCCAAGTTTCCCAACCAGAGCACAGAAGGGCGGTGGTTCCCTTACCCGGTAACAGGCACGGACACAGCCTCAGGTCCCACTGGGGTCAGGGCTCAAGCGAGTCCTGGGTTCTGTCCCGGCCCTGCTCTCTCCCTCCACCTCCGTTTCAGGCAGCTTTCCTGGGACAGGACTGGCAGCCTCAGGCTTGTCTCAACGCCTAGTCCAGGAGCTGTGGGAAAGCGCCAGGCCCGAGTGGCCGGTCCCAGCCATGCACCCACCACAGGCTGCGGTGTGCAGTGGGGCAGCCCTGTGGCCCCACGCGGAGTCTAGCCAGGCCAATGGGGTCCCGGAGTGAAGGTCCTCTGGTAGGGTGGGGCTGTGCTGAGCAGGACTGGCCTGAGTGTGTCACCCACACAGGGCACTGGCCCAGAGGAATGTCCTGCAGTCCCTACCACTGGTGCGCCAAGGGGAGCTGAGTGGCCATTCCCAGGCCCAGAGGGGAAGGGGCCCAGCATGCAGGGTATGGCGGGGCATCTGATTCTCATTAGTGTAATGAAATACTTGAGCCAGGCTCACTTTATGAAGAAAAGAGGTTTGTTTGGCTCCTGGTTCTGGAGGGGCACATCTGGCGATGGCTTTTTACTGTAAGTCCCCAGGCAGTGCAGGACACCTGTGTGGGTCTCCTGGTCTCTCCTGACGAAGCCATCAGGGGACAGTCGTGGGCCCCACCCCATGACCTTGTCTAATTCCCATCACCTCCCCACCCACCATGGTGGCATTCGGTTCCCCCCTCAGCACCCATAGTGGGGATCGCCCCAACACATGAGGCTTGGGGGACAGTCAAGTCGAGTTCAAACCGTAGCCCGTGGCATCTGGGAGTAAAAACTAGTGCCATCTGTATGAGTTTCCTGCAGCCACTGGAACAAATGTGACCACAAACCAGGTGGCTTTAAACAACAAAAAGTTGTTCTCTCCTGGATCTGGAGGTCAGAAGTTCAAAGCCAAAGGGTCAATAGGGCCACACTCCCTCTGAAACCTGAAGAGATGGGTCCTTCCTGCCTCTGGATGTGGCTGGCAGTCCTCTGTGCCCGGGCTCACAGGCAGGCACTCCCGTCTCCTTCAGTGTGCCTTCTCCTCTCCTTAGGAGGACGCAGGTCCCGAGGGACTGGACCCCAGCCACTCACCTTTGCCATCATGCCTGCAAGGCCCTGACCCCACAGGAGGTCACGTCGCAGGTGCCGGGGGTCCTGTCCTTGGCATGTGGTCAGAGGACAGTTCAACCCAGGTGGCACTGCTGAGACTGTGACTGGGCCTGCTGGGCCTCCAGTGCCACGCTGCGCACCCTCACAGTAGCCCGAGAGGCGCGGGTGGTGATTACTGGCGCCCACAGATGTATGGAGGGCTGAACTCAAACACTGCTAGGGATGGCTCCCCCATTCTCAGGGAGCTGGGGAGATTATTTCAAACCCCAGCCATTAAAAGTCTCTGGAAATAAATGATAAAAAATAAAATTTAAAAAGCCTCTGGAAGCAGCCCCAAGGAGAGCGGTGAATGCAGAGACCTGTTGGAGAGTCGGTGTGAACACTGGGGAGCAAACGTGAGCGTTTGTGGTGTCTGACCCCAGCCCTGCGAGCGGGGACCAGGGTGTGGGCCTCCTGCACAGCTCCTATGTGAGGACTTTATCTGGAAGAAGCAGGACATCAGCGTCTCTCCTGCCCCATCTGCCTGCGCCCCGCGAGGTCCAGGGCACTCTGCTGGGGGAGAGGGGCTCCTCTGCCCAGTCCCCACTCATAGGCAGCAGAGCGCACGTGGGCATGGTGCACTGGGAAGATGCTGAGTCCTGGCCTCCACCCAGGGCCGGTGACTGCAGGCCAGGGGAGCACACAGCAGGTGTCTTAGCCCGAAGCCTGCATTACTGTCCACATGCCCGGCTCCAGAGCCCTGGCCCAGAGCCTGCCTCAGGGGAGGAGCGGGAAGCAAGAGACAACTCCTCCTCCCTTCTCAGAGGGAACTGGCTTCCTTTGCAGCAGACCATGTGAAGTTCAAACCTCAAGCAGAGAGGGGAGGCCAAGGGGGAGGAACAAGGAGGAGAGTTGTGAATGAATGAAGATGGAGCCAGACTGTCGGCACCAGTTTCCAGGGGAATACCCAGGGCATAGGATGGCTGGGAGGGGCCTCCTGAGGCCAGACCGGATTCCAAATGCAGCCTGGGTACCAAGTACAGTCCAGTTAGATTCCTTTCCAGAACGGATACCAAACGCAGCCTGGGTACAGGGCACAGTTCAGTTGGATTCCTTTGTAGAGCAACTGATGCCCTGGGATGTGGCTGAAATCAGCACAGTGGTCCAACGGCAGTCAGCAGAATCTGACCGCTGGGCATGGCCAGGGGAAGGGAGGACCTGGTCCTGCAGGGTGGCCGTGGTCTCCCCACACTGCACTGCGCCTCTGGAGGAGCAGCCGGAGGGGCTGACAGTGCTGGAGAAGCAGATCGCACTTTAGCAGCCCAGGAAGTAGCCAAACAAACCAGCAAACAACCCGCGCCACACAGGGGAACCAGTACCAGAGTTGCCTCAAGATAGTCCAAAGTGTCCAGTTCCAATAAAAAATATGAGACATGTAAAGAAACACAAAAGCATGACCTATGCATTAAAAAACAGCAGACCACAGAACTTGCCAGCGAGAATGGCCAGACACTGGATTTAACAGAAAGACACTTCAAACTGTCCGTAATAGACATGTTCACAGAGCACAGTGAGGCTTAACCGATGAAGTACAAGAAGGCGAGATGTTAGCATCACCCCATGAGGAGGCCATCCACACAGACGGAAACCACCCAAGGACCCAAGGGGGACTCGAGTCAGAAGCACTGCAAGTCGGGTGACCCACTGGCTGGCTTATCAGGAACCTCAAGATACATCCACAGAGAGTATGGAAGCCAAGAATAGAGAGAAAAACAGAAGGAGGAAAACTGGAGAGAGCCTCGGAGAGGTGAGGGATGCTACCCACCAAGCACACCAGTGTGCACAGAGAGTCCTAGCAGGAAGGAGAGTAAAGAGAAAATATTAAAAGAAATAATGGCCAGAAATGTCATGAGTTTGTTGAAAAACAATACCATTCCCATCCAGAAAGCTCGGTGATCTCCAGGTCAGATGGACTCAGACACCCACAAATTGACAGCACAGTCAAAAAGTCAAGGACAAGGAGAAAAATCTCAAAAGCAGAAAGGAGAAAATGGTTTGTCACTTATAAGGGAAAATCAATAAGGCTAACATCTGATTTCTAAGCAGAAACTACCGAGGCCAGAAGGCAACAAGTACTGTTCAAAGAAGGGGGGAAACCCTGTCAAACCAAGAATCCTATGCTGAGCACAGCTTTCTCTCAAATGCTAAGCTGAAATGAAGATTTCCCAGAGAAACAAAAACTGACTCCGTTGTTAGCAGACCCACCTTGCAAGAAATACTACAAACTCCTGAGGCTAAAGCAAGAATGCCTAGACAGTTCTCTGAACCCATGTGGAAACAAAGTCCAGCAAATGCAGCTATGTGATTTTATAGGATGGTGGGAGTGCATATTTTCTCCTCTCTTCTCATAACTCACTTAAAAAGCAATTGTATAAAATAACATGTATATAATGTAGCATTGGGCCCCTAGCTTATAGAAATGTAATACACGTGTAATGTATCTGGTACCTGTCAGTAGCACTGCAGAGGAGGTGGATGGGAGCAGAGCCATCCTGGACAAGGAGATGACTACAGAGGGTGAAGGGATAATCGGGCAGTGTGTTGATGGGTTTGGGGCAGTCCTTTGTGTAATAATGTGGACATTATAAAAAGGGGCGAGGGAGCTACCTAGAGACAGTGCTCCTATGGATCACGGGATGGAGCAAGTGTGAACATAAAGCTAACTGGAAAGTTAAATGATAAGAGGGAGCCGGGCGTGGTGGCGCATGCTTGTAATCTCAGTACTTGAGAGGCTGAGACTGGAGGATCTGGGTTCGCGGCCAGCCTCAGCTACTTAGTGAGGCCCTGATTCAAAATAAAGAATAAAAATATAGGGCTGGGGTGTAGCTCGGAAGTAGAATGCCCCTGGGTTCAATTCCCAGTAACACACACACACACACACACACACACACACACACACACACAAAGATAAAAGGGCTAATCCATCAAGAAGATATAACAATTATAACCATATGTGCACCTAACCAGTACATCCTCAAATAAATGGAGCAAAAACTGGCAGAATAAAAGGAGAAGCAGAGAGTTCTACATAGAATAGGATCTTCGGCACTGCACTTTCAATAATGGATCAAACGACCAAGACAGACCAGAAGGAAGAAGATAGAAGACTGGACAATGGTGTAAACCAACAAGACCTCCTAGCAGACAGATGTCCACATGCCCCGCCCAGCAACCACAGAACACACCTTCTCTAGGACAGAGAGATGGAGCTAGGCCATAAAGCAAACCCTGCAAGCCAGAGGGGTCCGTCTCTCTCTCTCTCTCTCTCTCTCTCTCTCTCTCTCTCGCTCTCTCTGTACTGAGATTGAACCCAGGGGTGTTCTGTGTTTTTGTGTGTGTGTGTGTGTGTGTGTGTGTGTGTGTATGTGTGTGTGTGTGTGTTACAAGGGATTGAGCCCAGGGGTATTCTACCTCCGAGCTATATCCCCAGACTGATTTTATGTTTAGTTTGAAACAGGGTCTCACTAGGTTGATGAGAGTCTCACTACTTGCTGAGACTGTCCTTGAACCTACAATCCTCCTGTCTCAGCCTGCCAAGTACTGAGATTACAAGCATGCGCCACCATACCTGGCAACCCAGGGTGGTCTACACTGAGCTACACGCCCAGCCCTTTTTATTTTGAAACAGGCTCTCACTAAGTTACTGTGCTCTGGCCTTGAACCCGTGATACTCTCCTTTCAGCCTCCCAAGTGCTGAGCTACAGGCTCAGAGGCCTCTCTTTTAACCATCAGGGCTGGCAATGAGAGGGCAGCAAGCAAAGGCTGCAGAGGAGGTGGTGAGCCCCCTGGGCACTGGAGGGAAGTCCGCCTGCATCCAGCGAGTGCTTGGTGGACTAGCAGAGGTGCGGCAAGGTGACCCTGGTGCCTCGGAATGGTGTGGGGCGGGGTTCCTGTGCGGCCACTCCAGGCTGGGGATGTGGAGTGGGAGGACATCGGGCGCCAGGCTGAGCAGCCTGGCCTTGATCCTGGCGTCCTGGCACACGCTGGCGGGAGGGGAGTTGATGACTGGTTGATGGATGCTTCAGTTTTCAGAGCTGTATTAGTTAGCTTTCCATTGCTGAGACAGAACACCTGAGCGAAGTCAAGTTAACAGGAGGAAAGGTTTACTTTGGCTTCTGCCTTCAGAGGTTTCAGCCCATGGCCGGTTGGCTGTGTGGCCAAGGCAAAACAACCTGGTGGGGCTCTCAGCATCCTCCTCATGGGCCGGAGACCTAGCTTCCTCCCACTAACCCGGCCTCCTAGAGGCCCCACCACCTCCCACCATGGCCCCGGCTGGGCCCTGCCTCCAGCACATGGCCTCAGGGGGCATCCCTGCAGTATGGGGGCTGACTGGGCAGAGGGTGAGGGAGCCTCTGCTGAGCCAGACAAAAGGGTGACGGAGAGATGCTCACACGTCTTTACACAGAGCAGGATCCCTGAACTCCAAATTTATGGCCCTCCAAGGACACCCCAAGGGCCGGAAGGAAAGCTGGAAGGTGCTGACAGGTGTATGGACAAGGTGCCCTTCTTTCTCCAATGACGACAGCTGTGAACCTTGTACTAGTTTTTAAAAATGTTTGCAGTTCACTTAAAAGTAAATAACCTGGTTAGGGGTGTGGTTTGGTGTTAGCATGCCAGAGGCCCTGGGTTCAATCTCCAGCACCCCAAAAAAACAAAAACCAAATAACCTTTTCCAAGCCGGGCATGGTGACACACACCTGTGATCCCAGGTATTTGGGAGGCTGAGGCAGGAGGATTGCAAATATGCAGTGGACCCTATTTCAAAGTTAAAAGTAAAAAATAGGGGCTGGGAGTGTAGCTCAGAGGTAGGATGTCCCTGGGCTCAGTCCCCAGTAACACACACACACACACACACACACACACACACACACTTTTCTAAGATTCTGGTTTGTTAATTTCATCCCACTCTCTGGTGCTGCCTAATCAGCCCTGTCCCCAATCTGCTTCCCAGCATCTGGCCGGCTTTGGGCCTCTTCCCGGTTGCTTAGAAGCTTCTGTCAGGAGGAAGCAGGCGGCTGAGGCTCTGAGGTCCTTCAAGTGGGACTTTCAAGGGACCACTCTGACTCAGAAGGTAGATCCAGAGGACCAGATCCGGGGAGCCAGGGTGCTCCCTGTGACCTTCACCAGCAAGGGGCGTTGGGGACAGCGTTCTGCTCAGGATAGAGGGGCCACCTGACCCTGAGCACCTGAGTGCGGGCCCCTGGGACACAGAGCCCTGGTGGCATCACAGCGCGGGGCAGCGGCCGCCCGGGGACTCAGGTCCAGTTACCAGATCGGGAAGCGCCCTGCGAGGACTCGTCACCACCGCAGTTGTTCTCACCCCGGGTCACTGCCGGAGTCTCTAGACACTGGACGGGCGGAAGAATACCAGTGTGCCCCAGAGAGTTGAATTTGGCATCTGAAGACACTTTGAGAATGGTAAGCTTCTGGGGTGAATTCACCCCAATAATCCACAGAAACATCAGTAATCTAAAAATAGTCTTGTTTTCTGTCCTAAGCTCCTTTTAACTTTGTTAGTCATCACCAATTCTTAAAATAAAGTCCGTGTAACGTCTCTCCTGGTAGCAGCTATAAACAAACCTCGGGGAGGCCGGAGGAAGAGGAAAGAGGCGAAGGCCGCGCAGGGAGCGCGCGGAGGGAGGACCAGGCCGGCCCGGTGGCCGCAGGGCCGGGCGGACCGCCGGAGCTGGCGCGCGCCCCTCGGAACTCCCAGCGCCCTGGCGCGCGGCCACCGTGGTCCCGGCAACGGCATTAAACAGAGGGAAACAGGCCCGGGATTCCGTCACCCGCCGGGATAAGGAGAGCATTGAGACAGACAGGAAGGAGCTGTTCTGGAGGGGTGAAAAGTTATTTATTGGGGGGGAGCAGATGGAGGAGGAAGAGGAGGAGGGAGGAGGAGGAGACAGAGGAAGAGGAGGAAGAAGGGAGAAGGAAGAGGAGGGGGAAAGGAGGAGGAAGAGAG
Organism: Glis glis; assembly: GCA_004027185.1. Taxonomy (NCBI): domain Eukaryota; kingdom Metazoa; phylum Chordata; class Mammalia; order Rodentia; family Gliridae; genus Glis; species Glis glis. The sequence goes on from PVJS01009171.1 coordinate 11,464, forward strand.
GAGGGGCGGGGAAGAGGAGGAGGAAAACGCCGGAGGAGCGGGAGGAAGCGGAGGGGTGGAAGACGTGGAGGAGGGGCGGGGGCATGGAGAGGAGGAAGGGGAAGAGGAGGAGGAAGAGCCCCCGGGGCGCCGCCCCCATCCAGGCGCTCCGGAGCCGGGCGCAGCCTCCCGGTGGGCCCCGCGGATGAAGGCGCAGGAGGGCGGACGGGCCGGAGGTCTCTGCCTGACGTGCCCGACCTCCCTGGGCCTCCCTGTGCCCCGAGGACTGGCCCCGATGCGGTCCTCCCGCCGTTCCTCGGCGGCCGGTGCCTCTGTCCCGCCGGGTCCTAGAGAGGCGGAGCGGGGGCGGGGGGGACGGAAACTCTCCGGGCAGAGTCCTGGCTCCCAGGTCTGAGGACGCCAGGACTTGGTGGAAGATTTTTTTAGAAGAGGGGAGGGGAGAGGGAGGGGCGCGGGCAGCGTGTCCCTGGCCCCCCCTAGCGGCGGCCTCTCTCGCTCCAGACGCACCCGAGGCTCCGGCATCCCCGCGGGGTCCCCGGCATCCCCGCGGGGTCCCCGGCATCCTCGAGCCCGGGACACCCCGGCCTTCCCGCGGGGGCAGGTCCGCAGGTAGCGACACCAGAGCAGCGTGCGGCGCCGGCAGGGGCTGGGGGGCCGCCCCGCCCCGCACCCCCAAGTCCCAGGCCTCCGGCGGGGAAGAGGGGACTTTGTTGTGTTGGGTCGAAGTCTCTGGAAGGAACCGGTGACGACGGTGGCGGACTTTTTCACCAAGTACCTTCATATAGTTGAACGTCGGACCCAGCGGCACGGGGAGGATTAGATGTTGGCCCGAGTTCTCCCCGCCCCTCACTCTCTGGGTCCTGGGGGACACCCACTGGGCGCCGTAATTCGTCCCCGCGTCCCGCAGCCTTGGCCCCACAGCAAACACGCCCTTGGCTCTTGGGTTTACATTCAACCACGTAAGGTGCCTTGCAATAGATTTATGATTTCTACACACCAGGCATTCTAAGCGCCCCAACACTCCATGCCCCTCCATCCAAAGCCAACAAGAAAATACAGGCGGGTTTCCGCAGCTGAGCCTTGCTGGAGGAGATGCGGGGAGATTTGAAAGAGCAAAGTACAGCGACCCGAGACGGAGTCCGCGAGGTTCCCCCAGCACCAGCCCTCCCCAGGCCAGAAACCCCACAGTCGCGCCCACGCAGTGCCCCTGGGTCCCCGGGGCGGCCCCGGACCGCCGGGCTCAGAGGAGGGGCTGCGCAGGTGGGCGCTCTCTTGGACCCCCCCAACAGACAATCTGGGTCGCGCAGATATTTACAGAATAAAAATGACGGTATGTGGACTCCGCTGGCCGGCCAGGCAATCTGTTAGTAATTTAGCGGGATGGGAATTTCCTTCCTCAGGCCTGCCAGTGGCAGCGCTTTTCCAAATTTCCACAGCGGGGGAAGCCTGCGATTTTACATAATGACTTCAGCATGCAGGGCTTTCTCCGCTCCCCTCCTCGCCTCCCACGCCCCCAGCCCCTCATTAAGCACAGTGCGGTTCTCTCGGGTCACCCGCGTGGACCCAGGCGTCCGGCCCGGTGCGCTCGGCGGTCTCCCCCTCTCATCTCGCCCGCACCAGCCCCGATGTCCCTCACGCGTCCCCGGAGCCCCTTTGCGCCCCGTCCTTCCTCTGGAGTGCCTCTGTCCACCTCCTCCTCTGTCCACCCCCTGTGCACCCCTCGTGTCCCCGTTACCCACTCGTGCGCCCCTTCCCTCCCGGTGCGCCCCTGCCCGCCCCTGAGCCCGCGGCGGCCGCAGCGCAGGGAGGGCGGCGCTCCGCGACTGGTCCCCGGGGCCCCGCGCCGGCTCGGGCGGGCAGGGGCGTGATGTCACGGCAGGGAGGGGGCGCGGGAGCGGCCGGGCCGGCAGGAGGCGGGGGAAGGTGTTTTCCAGCTTTAAAAAGGCCGGAGGAGAGCGCGGCCCTGCGTCAGAGCGAGACTCGGAGGCTCCGGACTCGCCGGCAGAGTCGCCGCGCGCGATCCGAGCAGCCCCGCGCGAGCCCCGGGCGCGGCGCGCACCTCCGCCCCGGGCCCGCCACGCGCGCACCCCCGATGACAGCTCCCCGCGGCGCCCGGCGCTGAGTCGCCCGCGTGTCCCGGGGAGAGGTCCGACTCCCGGCGCCCGGCCCCGGCGCCCCGCCGCTCCTCCCGCTCCTCCTCCCGCCGCTCGCCGCCGCGTGGATGCCAAGTACCAGCTTCCCTGTCCCTTCCAAGTTTCCACTCGGCCCTCCGGCCGCAGTCTGCGGGAGCGGAGAAACTTTGGGGCCCGCGCCGCCCGCCAGCAGCACCATGAAGGCGGCGGAGGAAGGTAAGCCCGCGCCCTCCCCGCGCCCCCGGGCCCCCGCGCCGCCGCCCGCGCCCGCGCCCCTCTGCGGACCCGCCCCAGGGCCCGGCTGCCGGCCCGGGTCTGCGCGCCCAGGGAGGGTGCGGGCGCGGCTGGGATCGAGAAGGGTGTCCCCCTGGTGTTTCCCCGGCGCAGCCCTGATTTCAAGCGCGCTTTCTTGCCAATAGGTGTCTCCTCTCCTCTAGCGCTGAGTGCGCGAACTTGGCTTTGGTGGGGGCAGCCTCGCCGCGATCCCAGCGGTGGAGACCGTGCCAAGGCGAGCGATTTGGGGACGGGGCGAGGTAGGGCCATGGGAACCACAAAGGACCTTTGGCACAAGTGAGGTTTATTTGGCGATGGGGGATGGCCCGGCTTCTCCTCGAGACGCCAGGCCACCCTTTGGGGAGAAGAGGAGCCCAGAACGTGGGTTTGGGGTTCTGCGCCCTCTCTACCGGGTCGGGAGGTGTCTCTCCATGAGCACCGAGAGCGGTCGACTGGCCCAGGGTGGTCGAGGCCGCTGATCGCCTCTTGGCGCCGTCAAGATTGTGGTCAAATGCGCGGCCCCAGCACCGCCTCAACTCAAACCATGCTGTATGGTGTAGACCTGAGAGTTCTCCCTTGCTTTGGGAAAGGTGGAAAGGGACCACCAGGGATCAGGCGGCCTCTTCGTGTTAAAGAAGATGCATCATCAGCTGCTCTGACACAGTGATGGTCAGGGTACGCTCCAGTGTCCCATAGGTCCCCAAAGTCCCAAGTGGGGTGTGGGGGGGCTGGGCCTATCCAGGGAGAGCAGTAGTAGCCTTGGTGCAATTGTGGGGTGTTGAATAAAAATATGGGGTGGTAGAAGCACCCAGGGGGCACTGAGTAATTTTACTTTTCTGAAAGGGGGGGCGGTATGCCTCTAAGTTTAGGAATCTAGGCTCCAGACCCTCTTGCAGGGCCCCGGCATACATTCAAGCCCCCTGCCCCTTCCAGAACGCCTTCAAGGGTTCATCACAATAACAAAAGCCACCCCCAGCAGGCTCCTGCAGGTGTTTTTGAAAACAGCTTGGGGGAAGGGATGGTTGGCATTCCAGTGAGCGTTAGAGGTGGCCGGAGCAGCGCGGAAGTGGGAGCCTGATTTGCTCTGAAGCTGGCTACTTAAAATTATTGGAAGCAGCAAACTTGCCAAAGAGGGTGGGGAGCCGTCATATTTACAAGGCAGACAGTCCTTCTGACCGGGCTGGAAAGGAAGTGCTAGTTTCCTGCAGGGTCCTGATGAATGTGCAGGGCCCCTCGCCCTGCCGTGGCACCCCCACAGACTATGGCCTTGGAGACTGTGAACAGCAGGAGAGATCAGCATTTCCAGTGCGTTAATGTTCCATGCAGAAAGTATTGTGTGAACTTTGGATAGGATGTTGCAAATGTTTCTTACCATTTCATTCCTACTTAAAAAATGGTGAAATGTTGAAACATCAGGTGATGCTTTAATGTTTACACGATGAGCTCTTGCTATGAGAAAAGTATTTTTTGTTGGGGTTTGGATTTTGAACCCCCAGACACTTATTTCCCCACATATTTATTACTGCTTTAAAAGAGGCAGGTCTTTCTAAGTTATTTCTTTAATTGACGAGTCAATGTTCCATTCCATAGTAAGATTTTTTTTCTCTTATGAGAGGAAAAAACATTGATGTGTGTGGGGGGGGGTAGAGGTTATTTTTCATGTTTTCTACTTAGGAAAATAAGTTTGAAAACGCCTCCTGTTAAAAGGGCCGCCGGCTAGGGCAACAATGCTCCCTGATTATACAACATTGGTCTATTTTATAGGGTCTACAAAATTGGGCCAACCAGAAAGTGGTATCCAGTCCCAGGTACAGGCAGGCTGGTTCGTGGGAGGGCGTGTGGCCTGCTGCAGGTCAGCCTGTGCGCGGCGGAGGGCTGCAGGGAAGATGGCCCATGTCCTTCCTGGGCTGGAGCGGCCTGCTGCCCTCCATGGAGCCTGCGAGATCACTAGCAGCCCCAGTTCAAGGAGCCTCTGGTGGAAGCTCACTGGGCGCTGCTGCAGTTTCTGAAGGCTCTGTGCAGCTCTCCCCTGAAGAATGCTGAGAAACGCAGGCCTGTAGGTGGCCGCCCTGTCGGGGGTTGCTCAACAGAGGGCCCCACAGAGCTTGCCCTGTTCTCCCGCCACTCTGCTTTGTGGCTTTGTCCAGATCAGAAAATGCCAGGCACCCTGCTTCATCACACTTGCCCGGGAGCCCTGCACCCCATTAACATCCCATAGCCTCTGGAGGAAGCTCTCCAAACCAAGGGCCTCAGTCAAGACCTGAGGCTGCTGAACCAGCCAGTGGGTGGAGGCCGAGACCCCGAGGGCCACAGTGCACAGGAAGACCGGCCCCATACTCAGCTGCCCAGTCTGTGCACCAGGAGGGAGCCAGCCCTGCCTCTAGGAGAGTCCCGCAGCTTCCTTGTGGGGCCTGGCACATGGGGGCACCTGTGCACATGGAGCCCGCTTCTCTGCAGCAGTTTAGAAAAAGCTTTCGTCTAAACGGAGAAGAGCTGTTACTGGTGTGTAAGTTTTTGGTGGTGGTGAAAAGATAGCTGACGTTAAAAAAGAGAAAATGAAATGTTGAGGCTTCTCCACAGAAAACAGAACTTCCATTTACCCAAAGGTCAGCAGAAAAAGCAAACTAAAACAAAACAACCCTCCGACATGTATCTCAAAGTGAGAACTATTATTAGAAACTAAATCAGGCCAAACCGAACCACGGTTTATCACGGGAGAAAACCAGCCATTGGGAAGGGGTCCTGGGAGAGAGGGCGGCCCACGTGAGGCCCAGGTTACCGGCCTCTGGAAAAAACCTTCCCCCAGGGCCCCCGGGGCAGAAAGCAGGGCGCTGGGGAATAGCCCTGGTGGCAGGCGGCACTGCCTCCCTCCTCCCTTTCCTTCCTGGCTCCCTCTGCCTTCTGATGCTCAGCCTCTCACGCCCGGCCACCATTTTCCTGGTATTCCAGATGTTGGTTTTAGGTGGTGCCAAGAGGTGGGGAAAGTTACAACAAAAAGCTGGGAGAAACAGGAAAAGGTTGGACGGGGCTCGGCCCAGTCTTTCCTATTGACTGCGAGCGCCCGCCCGAGCTGCTCCTGCGGGCTGAGCCTGTGAGGCTTGGACGCTGCGGCGAGAGGCAGGCAGGGAGGGCCGCGCGCACGCTGGGGCGCGGACCAGGGCCGCGGGCTCTGCGGGGAGAGAGCGCTGGCCCCCGCGAAGTGGCGCCCCTTAACAGCGCGTGTGCAAGCACCTCGCTGCAGGACTCCTCCACACAGGGGAGTACCGCACCCGGGCCGCACAGAATCCCTCCCACTTTCTTGGCACTTTAGGGTAATTTCTTTAGCAACGGGGCCTCGAAAACGCTGTTCCCAGAATGTACAGCCCGAAGGGGCCAGGCTCCTCTGCGGCGGAGTGGGGAAGTGCTCCTTCCGAAGGCAAGCCGTGCCCTGGCCGCTCGGGGCTTCAGGCCCCGGAGCCGCTAGCCGGACCTGGATCTGCAGACTCGGGAAGCAACCGAGCAGGAAACCGTACGCCCAGCGAGGCCCGCAGTTTGAAAGCTTTTTTTTTTTTTTTTTGTCTTTCTAAACTTTTGCACGGGCCCAGTAGCTGTAGACTCTGTCCCAGTAGAAAGGACCAACCAGACCTGACGCGCCTCCGCCCCGCTGGGGACAGGGCGCTGCGCAGGGCGGGAGATGGGGACCGCGCAGCTCCAGCCCCGCAGCCGCCGTCCACACCTCCCGCGCTGGGTCCCGGGGATCCGCGCCTCGGGGCCGGGCTCCGCCAGGCTGCAGGGCGGCGGGGGCTGCGGGGACACCGGGGGACCTGCCAGGACTGCGGGACAGACGCTGGGGGGCGGCGGGGACACCGGGGGACCTGCCAGGACTGCGGGACAGACGCTGGGGGGTGGGGGGGACACCGGGGGACCTGCCGGGCTGCGGGGCGGCGCCGGGGGCTGCGTGGACACTGGGGGGCTGCGTGGACACCGGGGGACCCTCCAGGCTGCGGGGTCCGCGGGCGCGGGGCGGCGCCGGGGGCTGCGTGGACACTGGGGACCCTCCAGGCTGCGGGGTCCGTGGGCGCGGGGCGGCGCCGGGGGCTGCGTGGACACTGGGGGGCTGCATGGACACTGGGGGACCCTCCAGGCTGCGGGGTCCGCGGGCGCGGGGCGGCGCCGGGGGCTGCGTGGACACTGGGGACCCTCCAGGCTGCGGGGTCCGCGGGCGCTGGGGGCTGCGGACATTGGGGGGCTGCGTGGACACGGGGGACCCTCCAGGCTGCGGGGTCCGCGGGCGCGGGGCGGCGCCCGGGGCAGCGCTCGGCTTGCGCGCGGAGTTTATTTAAAACTCGGAAGCCGGCAGCGAGCGGCGTGTTTATGTAAACCCGGAAACACCCGGGGGGACAGGGGCGGGACCGGGCGGGGAGGGGACAGGGGAGGGGACAGGCGGCGGGCGGGGGCTGCGTCACGCCGAGGACGCGCCGGAGCGCCGGGCGCACCCGCGGCCGCGACCCCGACATGACGCGGCTGGAGCAGGACCCGGAGTTCGACTTCGAGTTCCTCTTCGAGTTCGACCAGGGCGGCGAGGCCGCCGCAGGTGGGTGGGCCGGGCCGGGCCGGGCCGGGGCACGGGCTTGGCCTGCAGGGGGACCGGCCGCCCTCCCCACGCGCCCTGCGCCCAGCGGCCGGTGGGAGCGAGCCGGGCGGAGAGACCACCTGTGGCACCCCTGGCGGGGAGAGCGGCCCGAGAGTCCGTGGAGGAGGAGGAGGGCACCCTGCTCCCCGGGCCCTTCCCCAGCGGGGTCCAGCGAGCGTCCCAGGAGCGGGACTTGGACCTAGTCGTCCGGGGACAGATGGTCAGTGGCGCTGCCAGAGGGCAGTAGGAAGCCGCCCAGAGAGCTGTGCTGCCCAGGGGCCTGGGGCAGGAGTTGGGGAGGCCAGGAGGCCGGGACTGGGAGCCAGAGACTGTCTCACCTCCCTCTGCAAAGCTCAGGCGAGGGTTTTTGGTTTACACCCAACTACCACCGACTGGGCCTTTTGCTTTCTTTCAGTTTCTCTTCTCTGTCAAAAATAAAGGTTCCAGTTAGCAAATGATCTATGACCCCCCCCCCTCCAAGTTGACACTTGAATAATGAGAGCGGAGAGCAATGACAGCCTGTCGGGCAGGCCAGACACTCCCCTGGTGGCCATCTCCGGAGGCCAGACTCCTCTCCACCTGTGTCTCCTCTGAATTACACACAGTGGCTGGTCCTCCCCTCCATCCTCCCGCCCTGGCCCAGCCCAGGTGCAGAGGAAGCCGCAGAGAAGAGCAGGACCCCTGGCCGTGACAGACTGTCCACGTTCCTAGTGACTAACAGGGATACTTCCCACAGCGTTCAGACCCTCTAAAAAAGCTGACTATCTTGTTCATCTTTGAAAGTAAATGATCACTATCTGCCCCTCCCTACCATCTTCCCTGACAGGTTCCTTTTTATCTTATTCTGTGACTGTGGGTCTCTGGGATCAGTGGGAGCCAAGGCAGGTGAGGGGGAGAGAGAGGCTGCTGTTCTTGGGAAGAGAGTTGGGGCTGCAGGTGGAGACCTGGGCCTGTGAGCCCCTTTTGCTCTCCAAAGTGGTATTTGGCTGCCGCCTTCCTGGACCTCCTTCTGGTCCTCTGGTTCTTGAGTCAGACGAGCTTCCTACCTCAGTGTTCAGCTCAGTCAACAAACTTTAAGACTTGGAGCATGGAAGCGTTGACCCCAGACAAAGGTCCTTGCTGTGGTGCTGGCTCTCCCTTGACAGCCTCTAAAGGCCCGTGTCCAGGGGTGAAGCCACAGCCAAGCTGGTGGGACAGAGGCCCCCTGAGGTCCCCAAGGCTGTTTCCAGGCTGGGTAGGGCCTGGCCACCTCCCTGAGACCCCTTGCTGACCAGAAGGCCCGGCGTGAGGGGTGGGCCCTAGGCAACAGGCCTGGGTCTTTTGCTGGAAGCAGCTGCTTCAGGAGGACAGCTCCCAGCCCACTGGCCTGAAGGAAGCGTGGCCCCATCCCCTGGGAGCGGGTCTGCAAGGGGCCACAGTGCTGCTGGGTGTGCACATCGCTCTCTCTGTGGCTCCTGTGCACACACCCTGCAGTGGGGAGGGACGTTCACCAGGGTCCCCCTGAGAGATTCTAGGACTCACGGAGCTGGGGTTGGATTCAGCCTGGGCGGGTGCTCTTTGTCCATGGCCACAGTGCATACCTGCCCTGAGCTGGGACTCTGAGCTCAGGGCTCCCTCCTGGCCCAGGGAACAGGTGGCCTCCTGGGCTTCGGGCGGCAGGTGGGTTCAGGACACAGCCCCCTCCACCTTGTCAGGCACATTCCTCCAAGAGTCTCCCGATGGTTTCAATCGGAAGCAGAACAAGAGGAGAGGCGAAGCACTTGGCTGCTGGAGCCCTGGTCAGGCTCCCTGGGTCTGTCCGAGATCTCACATGCAGAGCGCTTCTAGAGCTGGCCGGGACCTTCCAGGCTGCTTGTGGAGTATCCCTGCAAAGTGCGTGTCCCTGGGCCTGCACTGGGGTCCAGCCCCTGCAGCTTGGAGGTTGCAGACATCCGGACAGCTCTGGGCAGGGCGGCCAGGGCTGGGGAGAGCACCTTCCTCTTTTACAGTATCAGAGGGAAGTAGCTACACTCCTCATGCATACAATATATATTGACGATCTCGTGTGTTACATTGTTATTATGTTAAAATCTCTAGCCCCGAATGGGTGATTCAAAGTGTTTCATGTTATTTCTGGAATGAGACTAGATATAAATGAATGAGTGAGTGAATAATTCTGAGATGAATTGCAAAGTAATACTGAGTTTTACAGATTATACTGAGCATGACACTTTGTCAAAAAGGACGTGTCCAGCCCTGCTCAGTGGAGGAACGCCGCCCTGGCTGGTGGCGGTGGGGACTGCACTGGGTAGCCCTGTGTGGGTCTGGAGCCTCTGCATGCCTGTCGCCCTGCCCACCTCCTCTTCCTACTGCATTTTGGGAGGCTCTTTGGAGAGAAAGACTGTGTCTCCTCATTCTTTATTTCCAACATGCTCAGTGGGTACAAATAATAGATATTCAATGACCATTTATTGGGAGAATGAAAAGAGAAATTTTAAAGTACTCTGCCTTGGGTGGGACAGGAGTGATGTTTGCTCCCGGTTCCTGGCATTTTCCTGTCTCCACCCAGCCTGCTGGGCCTGGGTCCCCTCCCGGGGCCAAGGCAGGGCCCAGGGCTCCCTTCTGGGGCTCAGGAAATAGCTGCGTTGCTCGTCAGTTGCTCGTCAGCTGGGAGGCGGGTGTGCCGCTTCCCGCCGCAGGGCTTCTGTTTTCTAAGTTATTTTGGCCTGCTTGAACACTGCCAGCACCGTCACCGTGGCGACTCGGGAGGAAACCGGCCAGGGCCTCTGTGCCTCCAGGGAGCCCAGACCTCTGCATGGGCAGCTCTGCCTGGCCGCTGCGGGCTCTGCCGGCGGCATTCAGGGGTTCACATGTGGAAAGGGGACAATCACAGAGATGGCATCTGGAAGCATTTTTATTCTCAAGTTCATTTTCATAAATGGGATGATTTCTCTTCCCCAGGAGGATGGGGTGAGCCCAGGACAGGTCAGCAACTGCAGCAGGAGACCTGGGGAGGGACAGCCTGGTCCTCAGGAGAGCCCCGGGTCCCAGCGTCCATTCGCTAAGGTCAACATTTGAGAAAAGCCTTCCAGTCTTTCCTATGAAGGTCTTGCTGCCTTTGAGTGCCACAGGAGTTTTGATCAAGGACAGACTTTTCTGTAGAAGGATATTTTAGTTCTGTGTCATAATGTGTGTGTGTGTGTGTGTGTGTGTGTGTGTGTGTGTGTGTGTTCCTAGGGATTGAACCCAGGGTTGCTGTACCTCCCCAGCCCTTTTTATTTTTTATTTTGAAACAGGGTCTTGCTAAGTAGCTGAGGCTGGCCTCCAACCTGCGATCTTCCTGTCTCAGCCTCCCAAGTACTGAGATTACAGGCATGTGCTATCACACCTGGCCTGTGTCATGCTTTTTGTGTGTGTAGTACTGGGGATTGAGCCCAAGAGCATTCTAACACTTATCTCTACGCCTAGCCCTATTCTATTTTTTTATTTTGCAATGGCCTTGCTCAGTTACTGCATACTGGCCTCCAACCTGCAATCCTCCTGTCTCAGCCTTCCAAGTTCTGTGTGTCATGTTTTTCAAAGGAAGACCATAGCTAGACAGGAGCAACTAGGATGTTTTATTGATTTTAAATTCTTTGAAAACAGAATGGTAGTGTGAGGCTTTAAGATGATGCGTGTGACCTCAGGCCAGGCTGGTAGGTCTTCAAGAAACGATGTACTGGGGTGGGCTTGGGCTGGGCAAAGGACCCCAGACAGGCTGGGGCAAGCTTACCCAACAACACTGGGTGCTGTTTGTTCTGCTGCACCAAGCCTAGCTTTTCCCTGCTGTAAATCTCCCTCCAGCAGATTGTGCGCAAGGGATAGCATCACAGAACCTGTTGCTGTCTGTCACGCTGCTGGCCTGACCAGGTCCCCACACTGTCCCATTTGGTAGGCTGGGCAAACAGCTTAAACAGCTTCCAGCAGCAAGGGCTGAGCACACGGGCATTGTTCTGCTCAGTTTCGCGGTATTCCAACATGTGCCAGCTTGTGGTCTTGCTGGGACCCCCAGCTGGGCTGCCCTGGGTGCGAAAGAGCGGGGCGGGCCTGCACGCAGAGGACGGAACTGGCTCCAGGCTCTGTCCAGTTCTATTTCTAGCTTCGTGTCCTGCAGTTCAACCCCAGCAGAGTCTAAGGGGGTGTTCCTGAAAAATAAAAGTCATGTGGGACAGACCAGCCTTGGGGTTTGTGAATGATCCAGTCGTGGCCTGAGATGGTGACTCTTGTCAGAAGCATCTGACAGAGGCAGCAAGGTGGGCAGGTCACCTGTGCGGAGCCAGCTCCCTAAAGGAGAGCCCTATAAGCTGGGTCTTATGGCTGGCCAAGAGCCGGCGCCCTGAGATCAGCCAGGATGGCCAAGTGCACAGCGAGCCCTCTGCTGCAGCCTCCTGAGGAGAATGCACCCAGAACTTTTATTTTGTGGTTGTCCCGAAATAATCATGTCACATGGCTCTGAAATACATTATTTTGCAGAAGGACACAGAACACTTCTGACAGTGCTGTTTGCTGAGTTTGCCGAGGCCCCCCTCTGCAGGTTTGCCCCGGGCCCAGCCCACTCCCCAGGCTGGTTCTGTCTCTGCAGCCCATAGCACCCGGTAGGCGGTCCAAGTGCAGGAGGGCGGCTGAAGAGCGGGAGGAGGGAAGACACCTTCATCGCCTCTGACTCTGGATGTGTGCTCCACAGTCTGCCTAGGACTGTGCTCTCTTCCCACACACCTGTGCTGCAATGCCAGGAGCCCCCTTGGGCAGGTGGCCAGGTTCCTGGGGGCGGCAGCGGGTGACTGTGACCGGTGCTGAGCTCCTTAGCAGTGTCTGACGGGACATAAGTCGGCCTTAGCTCTCAGAATTGTTAAGGAAGTTACTGGAGATGTTTTCCTTCCCTGTAGACAAGTCCTTTGGAATAGGCCTGCAGGTTTGAACACGGTTTGGTGGAAACTCAGTGGAGGAGGGGGCCCGAAGTCCAGCCTCTGCAGCAAGAGGGAGGTGGGCTCAAGGGGGCTCCTGGCCTTGAGCGCAGGGGGGCGAGCTAGCTTCTGGGAAAGTGAGGGAGTGTGGGCCTACAGGGCCGGCCAGCATTGGCCCCAGAGGTTGAGGCAGACGCACAGTCGTGGCTACTGCGACACTTAGCATTTCTCATTAGCCCCAGGAGCTCCTGCTTCCTAGCCCTCTGGAATTGGATTTGCTTAAAAACAAAACTTATTCTTACTTGAACATTAGGTTAGTCACAGCGTCAGGCGAAGCAGAGGGCTCTAGGCAAGCAGGAACTGTGGTACTGTGAGTTCCCCAGCACCGTCCCCTCCCTGGGCCAAAGTGGGCACCACTGGTCCCAGCGTGTGCCACCTGGAGGAGGCATGTCCAGAGGAGGACATGGTGCCTGAGTGAACACGTGGTCCTGGAGACAAGGCCTCTGCAGGTGTGGCCAGCTCACCTGCCACACGGCCCTCTCCTTAGGCCCGCTGCATGGCTCCTGGTAGTGATCCGGCACCGCCGAAGAGCGAATACCATAGGTGGCGGCTCATGACCCTTCCTCCCTCAGAACCCTCAGGTCATGAGCTCCTGCGGGCAGGTGCCCAGGTGTGGGCCAGAGTCAGTCTTTGGATTTCCGGAGACCCTGGGAGATGTCCCGGAAGGGCCTGGGCACTGCAATAGGTTATTAGAGAAACTTCTAAAGAGATTCGTGTTTCAGATGAGGCGGAAAGCCCATGTTCAGTGGAAAGCCAAGTGCTGTACCAGAAGGAAGGGAGGCAAACGTTACCTCATTATAATCGATTTTGGAATATACCAACTACAGTACGATTATTTGATGATGTCTACTAAAAATCCTACCCCATAAATATACAACGTCACTCTACCATTGTCAATATTTTTCTTAATGACCATTTACAAGTCAGCACTATGGGAACATAGCCACACTTTGCAGGTCCCCAGTCCTCTGTCCCCAGTTTGGTCGAGGAGTTGACGCCTGGCTTCCTACCAGAAGACAGACAGACGATCCTGCCCATGCCATCAGTGTGCTTTTCATTGGAAGCTGGGGTTGGGGCGTGTGGCGGCCTCAGGGAAGACTCGGTAGAGCACCGCCTCTGTGTCTGTCACCCGTGTGTGACAGTGGAGCGACATGTTGGTTACTGTACAGAAACACCTTTAGACACCTTTTTCCAGATGCACCTTTAGACAGTTTTAGACACAACAGAGAGGAAAGGACCCAGCACAGGTGTGGCTTGGTGTCTGGGCAGTGCTAGTGGCCGGCGCCAGGCCGGCAGCGTGGGTGAGACAGCTTACGGAGACAGAAACTCCTGCTCCCGGAGCCCACCTGCTGCCCTTTGGCCCCATTTTCCCGCCCAAGCTTGTCTCGTATCCTCCGCCGCTGGGTCCCTTTGGCCAGGGTGCTCGCCAAGTGGCAGAGCCTGAGCCATCGGTGGGGTCTTCCCCGGGGAAGTGCTTGGTGGAGTTGGGTTGACCTGTGTCTACTGTCTGAGTCCGAGGCCTGCACAGTGCTCGGAGCTGCAGGAGGGCAGAGTGGAGGGTGGCACCATGGAGCCTGGCGTCCAGTGTTGTGGAGCAGCCTGCTGGGCTGGGGGACTCTGCAAGGGCACCTGGTGGCCTCCTAGCCTGGCCTGGACCCCCGGATGCCACCCGCTGGCCAATGGCTGTCTCCTTCCTCAGCTTTCCCTTCTCCACCAGGAAGTGGCTTTCTGGATAATTTTTTTTTTAAATATTGTAATCTAACTTTTAGCATTAGATTCCAGTTTCCTTCTTTTTTTGTTTTTTTGTTTTTTTGTTTTTGTAGTACTGGGGATTGGACCCAGGGGCATTCTACCTCCAAGCTACACTCCCAGTCCCTTTTAATTTTTTTTGTTTTGAAACAGGGTCTTATGCTGGGCATAGTGGCGCATGCTTGTAATCCCAGTCAGTACTTGGGAGACCAGAGGATCCGGGTTCACAGCCAGCCTCAGCTACTTAGTGAGGCCCTTCGCAACTTAGCGAGACCCTGTTTCAAAAAAATAAAGAATAAAAAATAGGGCTGGGGGTGTAGCTCGGAGGTAGAATGCCCCTGGGTTCAATCCCCAGTACCGCCAAAAAAAAAAACAAAAAACCAGGGTCTTGCCTAGGTTGCTGAGAGTCTCTCTACTTTGCTGAGGCTGGTCTTGAACCTGTGATCCTCCTGTCTCAGCCTCCCAAGTACTGGGATTACAGGCGGGCACCTCCATGCCCAGCTCTGGCATCCCATCTTCTTGAGTGGTGGCATTATGATCGGGAAGTGGGGCTTGCGCATGGGGCGGGGGACCCTCTTTCAGTTTTTCAGCCACATGGAGGGGCCGTCCCAGCATGGGCCACGTGCTGCTTCTGATTTCCCCATGTTGTTCCGCTTCCTCCTTGTTGGGGCTCTGAAGTTTCCAGAAAGCAGCTGTTGCCCTCGGGGTTGAGGGGCCACAATGTGTCCACTCACCAGGCTGCTGGGCGGGTCCTGAGCCCACCGACTGAAGAAAAGCCATCTTGAGATAGTGAGTGGTGCTTCGTCAGCAGGATTTAGAGCTGATAAAGAACTTCTCAATAGCAACAATTATTAAAAGATTGGATCATGAGGACAGTGGCTGGGTGGCCACTTCTGGAAACCAGCAGTCACAGAGATGGAGCCCCACTCATGTTGGGTGCTAGGTCTATTTGTGTTAGAAACGTGCAGTTTGAATGGTGCTGTGAGATCCTCAGTCTTCTGGGGTCTGTCCTCGGTTTCTGAACCAGGACACAGGAGAACAGCACTGTGCTTGAATAAAACATCTTCCGGCCTGTAAGCTCGGTCAGGAGGCAGGTCTAGAATTTCCATGTGCTGCTTTCCATTATTTAGAGACCTGGGAATGCTCATCTCCAGGCATGTAATCATGAGGCTCCAAGATGCTGTGAGAAGTCTTTCAATTAGAAATCCAGAGGCATAGCTTTCCCGTTAAAACTCCTAATTTTAATAATGATTTTAAAAATATTTTATCGAGGTGTAATTAACACATAATGATTCTCAAAATTAGCTATGCATCAGAACCATCTGTTTTGTTTTGTTTTAAAAGATGGATTCCTAGGGCATGAGCCAGCCTCAGATGTCCATGAGAGGGACCCCAGATCCATGTTTTTACCCAACCCTTTCCAGCTGGTGATTAGGGCCCCTTGACGGTAATTAGCCTGTTAAAATCTATTTAAATGTCTATCCATCCACCTAACCATCCACCTGGGTCCCTGTCTCTAAAACTCTTTCTTCCCTTCACCTACCCACACCCCTCCTTCCCCACTCCACCACCCACCCATCCCTCCACCATCTATCCATCCATCCATCTACCCATACATCTACCTGTCTCTCCATCCATCATCCATCCAATATTCACCCATCCATCTACCCATATATCCATCCATCATCCATCCAATATCCACCCATCAATCATCCACCTATCCATCTATCCATCCATCTATCCATCCATCATTCATCCAATATCCACCCATCCATCTACCCATCTATCCATCCATCATCCATCCATCTATCCATCCATCCATCCATCCATCCATCCATCCATCATCTACCCAATATCCATCCATCCATCCATCCATCCATCCATTCATCATCCACCCAATATTCACCCATCCATCTATCCATCTATCCATTCATCCATCATCCATCTGTCATTCATGATCCACTCACACCCCTCCCTCCCACCATCATCTATCCATCCATATGTCCATCCATCCACCCCCATCTGTCCAACATCCACCCACCCAAACAAACTAAGGCAGGCATCCATCTCTCCATCTTTGGTCCATCTATCCACCATCCATCTACCCACCTGTCCAACATCTACTGCCCAAACAGACTAAGGCAGGCCCTGTCACCATGGAACTTGTTTTCTACTGGTCAAGGAGATGGCAGGAGAGACAAATAAACACACACAATGTTAAAGTGTGATATGTGCTAAGGAGAAAAAATAAGCCAGAGAAGGTGACCCCAATGTCGGGTTAGGGTTTGGACTCAGGGCAGAATGGTTGGGGGATGTAGTTTTTGAGTAAAGAACAGGAGACAGTCCAGGGACAGCTGAGCAGCTCTCGGGAAAGGACATCTGGCCGAGGGAGGCTGTTGTGCTGGTGTGGAGGGTCTGGGAAGGCTTTGTGGGACCTCACTGGCCGGGTCAGACTTGGGCTGAGCCAGGAGGGAGGCCTGGAGCCTGTGACATCAGGGTCACTTTCAGAGGTCCACTCCCTGGGGTCAAGGCCACCCACCCATTGATGAAACAAAGCGGGCCTGTGGGCTGGAGCGTGGGGCTGTTGGGACCACTGCCGGGGCTCGGGCTTCTGAGGCTCCTGGGTGGTGCTTCTTCGGCAGGCCTCACTCACGCCTTCTTGTCTCTCCTTCCAGAGCACTACAGCTACGCGCCATCCAGTGTCAGCTCTGCCCTGCCGCTCCCCGGGGCCCATGCCTCCCTGCCAGGCCCGTGCCATGAGCTCCAGACATCCACCCCGGGCATCTCCGCCATTCCTTCTGCCAGTCACGCCTCGGGGTACGGAGGGGCTATGGACAGCGGGCCCGGGGGGTACTTCCTGTCTTCTGGCAACACCCGGCCCAACGGCGCACCGGCCCTGGAGAGCCCGCGCATCGAGATCACCTCCTACCTGGGTCTGCACCACGGCGGCGGCCAGTTCTTCCACGACGCGGAGGTGGACGATGTGCTTCCCAGCTGCAAGCGGTCGCCGTCCACGGCCACGCTGACCTTGCCCAGCCTGGAGGCCTACCGGGACCCCTCGTGCCTGAGCCCGGCCAGCAGCCTGTCGTCCCGCAGCTGTAACTCCGAGGCCTCCTCCTACGAGTCCAACTACTCGTTCCCCTACGCGTCCCCGCAGACCTCCCCCTGGCAGTCGCCCTGCGTGTCCCCCAAGACCACGGACCCCGAGGATGGCTTCCCGCGAGGCCTGGGTGCCTGCCACCTGCTGGGCTCGCCCAGGCACTCCCCGTCCACCTCGCCACGCGCCAGCGTCACCGAGGAGAGCTGGCTGGGCGCGCGCGGCTCCCGGCCCGCCTCGCCCTGCAACAAGCGCAAGTACAGCCTCAATGGGCGGCAGCCCTCCTGCTCCCCGCACCACTCGCCCTCGCCCTCCCCGCACGGCTCGCCGCGGGTGAGCGTGACTGAGGACACCTGGCTCGGCAACTCCACCCAGTACACCAGCTCGGCCATCGTGGCCGCCATCAACGCGCTGACCACCGACAGCAGCCTGGACCTGGGCGACGGCGTCCCGGTCAAGGCCCGCAAGACGGCCCTGGAGCACGCACCCTCAGTGGCGCTCAAGGTGGAGCCGGCCAGCGAGGAGCTGGAGCTGGGTGCCACGCCGCCGGCGCCCGACCTACCCGAGGAGCTGGCCTTCCAGCACCTGCGTAAGGGCGCCTTCTGCGAGCAGTACCTGTCGGTGCCACAGCCGCCCTACCCATGGGCCAAGCCCAAGCCGCTGAGCCCTGCACCCTACCTGAGGTGAGTGGCCCTGCGCCAAAGGCAGGGGGCTGCCCGCCTCTCCCTCTGCCCTGCGCCCGTCTGATGCCTCTGCTGGATCCAGGCCATGCATAGGGCCTCACTGTAATTCGATCACCTGCAGAGACCCCGGTCTGAGGTCAGGTTTGCATGTACCACCTGGGTTCCCAGATACGGCTCAGCCCAGAACAAGTGTATCCCTTCTTGCTAACAGCACGTCTTCAATGACGCAGCCACAGCCACCCTCCTGCCCCTCCACATGTGCGGCCTGCTGCCGCCACTTCCCTTCTCCGCATTAATTGCCGTCACTGCGTCGGGTGCAGATGGGACCTCAGCACAACAGGCCCCCAGAGCAGCCCGCTGGCCCGCGCTGCGAGCGACACAGCCGCCTCCTCCTGGGAGACCAGCTCCGCTCCCTGGCAGTCAGTGATGGCGCTAGGGCGAGTTCCAAACTCCTGTCTTGGGCTGTTGGTTTCTCTCTCTAACTGGGTGCCGGCTGCTCCTGCTCCCCTGGGCCCGCTTCACCAGCCCAGCGCTTTTATTTTTAAGTAAACAGCTTCCCCGACAGGTGGGCCCCTCTGACCCTGGCTGCGTGCTTCCTGCTCCAGCATTTGATCGCCCATCGCAGCTCCCAGGGGGCACTGCCGCAGCCCAGCGCAGCACAGTGCAGCCCAGGCCCAGCTTCTATCCTCCTGGTTCCTGTTCCCTCTGGGGCAGGACCCTTGGGTTTTCAGCAGCGTGGGCCTGGATCAGCAGGTGCCCACGGAGGCTGCTGGGTGCAGCAGTCTTTGCTCTCCTAGGACCCTCTCTTCCATTCCCTGCCGCGCTGGGGGCTGCCCGGCATGGTCTGGTCTAGGCTGTGAATGGCCCTGCTGCATCCTTCAGAGTTTGTGAGGGCTGACAGCTCCCGAAGCAGCCGGCTGGGGAACGCTGGCTCCTGGGCCCGTGGGACCAACAGGCTGGCCTAGGACTGGGAGAAAGGAGTGTGGCCCTGGGTCTTCCTGGCTTGCACCAGGCAGGGTGCCCATCTGTCCCAGCATCTCAGCTTAGCCCCAGGAGGTTCAAAGAGCTGGCGATTCAGACTTGTCATCACCATGAGTGTCTCAGGGTAGTTCATAAAACCGGAATCCTAGAAACTCTACATGGAGGCGTTTAAAAAACTTCAGGACTATGTAGGCCGGCTTACTATCATTATAATGTTAATTTAACTGAAAGAGAGAATATTTCAGCTTGAGGCCAGCTGTGCCACGCAGTCACCGCACTTTGCACTTTATGAGGTGACTTCACAGACAGTGAGGGTCGCCAGCACTCGCAGTGGCCATAAGTGAACTCTCCAGGTCAGGGAGGGAAATGTCAGCCATGTCACAGGCGTGGAGAGCCTTTTAAGAAGCTGAGAAAGTTCAGGTGAGCTGTGCACATTAGCATCTGGGGCTGCTGTGACCAGGCACCCAACCCAGGTATCCGGCGGCTTCAGCACCAGGAATTTCTCAGTGCTCTGGAGACTGGAGTCCAAGGTCCAGGTGTCTCAGGGGTCTCCTTGGCTTTCGGATGGTGGCGTCTCCCACTGTCCTAACATGGTCGTCCTTCTGTGTCCAGAACCCCTTCTTAGGAAGACACCAGTCCTATCAGATCAGGGCCCATGGCAGAGACCCCATTTTTTAACTTGGTCACCTCTTTAGAGGCCCTTTCTCCAAATACTCATATTCTGAGGTGCTGGGGTTGAGGGTGCCCACATAGGAATTTGGGGGGCACTATTCAACCCAATGGTAGGATCTATTTTTTTTATTGTGTGCATTGTAATTTTACAATTGTATTGGGGTACAGAATGTTAGAAATATACATCCACACAACTCTGCTATTGCATTTTTTTATGACTTCGTCCCCCCCTCTGGGAGGAGCCCTTTAAATGTGAAGTCCCTCCCTGGCTCCTCCTGGGTTCTAGAGGGCATCCTGGGAACTTTGGCTCTCTGGTGGCTTGCATCCGCCATCTGCCCGCCCCGGGCCTGCCTCTGACGTGGCTGGGGAAGCACAGCTGCTGTTGTCTTCCTTTGCTGGAGCGTTGGCTGTGCTCCCCTGGTCGGACGATCCTGTCATCTTTATCTCTCGGTCCCAGAGCTCCCTCCTGGGGTGTGATGCCCGTAACATTCCCATAGCCAGCGCAAACAAGGCATGTGGGCTGTGCCAGCCCCTCTGGGGGGTCGGAGTTCACCTCTCCTCCTGTTCTGGCTCCACCTCAAAATATGTTTCCTGGCCCCTTGCAATGTGTTTCCATGGCCCTCATGAACTGCTGCTCTGGGGCAGCTGGAAGCCACGGGCAAGATGAAATGTGACGTCATCTCACCAGCGACACGGAGCAGCCAGACTTCCTGCCCGCCAGTGCGCTCATCGGACGTGCCGAGGCCGGGCAGGAGGCATGGCCGGGCAGCAGTGGGCCTCACTGTGAGCTAGCCACTGTGGTGTTCTTACTTGTCTCCCCCGCTCAGGAGGGAGAATTCTCGCAGCAAACCCATTTCCCCTTTCCCCGGCTCTTTTGGTCTGCCCCAACCTTAGAGGAGCCTTATGAAAAGCGCTGGCTGTATTTGTCTCTTCCAAGGAACTCGGTGTTCTGGGATCATTTCCCTTTGAAATGGGGTCTTTTTGTTTCTTCTTTATGACACCCCCCCCCTCCTCCATGCAAAACACTCTGCTAGGCTTCTAGGGTTCAAAGAATGGCACTGAATTCATGCTGCAACTGAAGAAATGATGTCTGAAATTATTTGATAGAATTTCGTAGTTTTAGGGTTCAGAGTTTAACTTAATGTTGCAAAGCTTGGGGACTGGCAGAGAAGTTGTAGGTGACTTGCCCCAGCCCCGCCCCCTACAGAAAACCAGAATTATAATCTCTATCCTGGCGCCAGTCTCAGCCCACAGAGCCTCTTAGGAAGGAGTGGGGTTTCCTTCCCACCTTTGTGTCTCCCTAGGAATGACTCTTGATGATGTTGGTGAGTGCAGGCAGGGTGCTCCGGGGGCTGTGGCACAGAGCGGGCGGTCTGGATCGTCCCTAGCCAGGGAAGGCTGCGCATCCGATGCCTGTGTCAGAAGATACCAGCTTACGTTCCATTATTTCCGAATATGTTTTGCAGATGGTGGCCTTTAGGGTTTTTATACTAACCTGAAGGAGCTTAAGTTTAAGTGATCATCCACCCCTCCATTCCATCACCGAACCTGTCACGGGCCCCTGTCAGGACTGTGCTCTGGGTCGGCTCTGTGAGGAACTTTTCTGTTCTTTTAGAAGAGGCCCATGGGAAGTCCTGACTTTTGATGTCTGAAAGTCTTTCACTGTCTGCACCCAGCATGAGCTCTGGACCTGCCTGTAAAGAGGCAAAGTTACATGAGGAATTCAGATAAAAAGGGGCAAACTTAGGGAAAGCAGAAGCATTTTGATTGAGTGTGTTTTCCACACCACGGTGCATTGTTGAGTTTAATTCCTGTGCACGAAGCGCTGCTTTTTTAGATGGGTGAGTTTCTAAGGGGCAGGGCAGGCTTGGTGGACAGCTGTTACTCAGAGCCTGCTGGCTCCAGCAATCAGAAGTAGGTACGTATCCCGATGGTTGCTCGTTTCCTTCAGGCTTCGGCTGTGATGCTGGAGGTCTTAGTGGAATCGGAGCTTCGATGCTGTGCACAAGTGTCAGCTTCAGAAGGGTCCTTAGCAAGGCACTGCGGGAATAAAACCCGCTCGCAGCCAGGCGTGGTGGTGCACGCCTGTAATCCCAGTCTTGGGAGGCTGAGTCAGGAGGATCGCAGGTTCTAGGCCATCCTTAGCAACTTAGTGAGGCCCTCAGCAACATAGAGAGACCCTGTTTCAAAATAAAAAATAAAATGGGGCTGGGGGGTATAGCTCGGAGGTAGAAAGCCCCTGGGTTTCCCCAGTACCAAACACACAAACAAAAACAAACAAACAAAAAACAACCCACTTGCATTTTAGAAGTTATCTGAATTTATCCTAAATTGGAATAAGATTAAATTAGTCTGTCGATGGGTAACAAATAAGTCCCGAAGCAAATAAATTCTGCTGCAGAAGCATGCAGGTGTCTCCCTGTGTGTGATGGCCCTGGCTGCAGCGGTTGCACTCCAGCCCAGCTGAGTTAGCCTTGCCTGGAGGCCCATGCGCCCGGGCACCCTGCCGGGAGGGAGGAGGCTCCTGTAACCCTGGGTTGTAGGCTCACTGAAGTTTCTTCTTGATTTTGGAATTGGCCTCTATTGTCCCCACCCATTGGGTGAAGGTGCACCTCATCATGACCGGGCCACACCTGCACCTTGGGGTGGGTGCATGGGGCAGTCTTTCAGCCATAACTTCTTCCTGCCTTTCTGGCAGCCTGCCAGACCTGGGTGTTTCCAGAAACTGCGGGGAGGGCAGGAGCTCTTCCTGAGACTGTGGGAAGAATACTCCCACCACCTGTCCTCATCTTGTGGATGGTCTGCAGATAAGGTGGCTTATCTGCAGTCAGGACAGGTCAGCACGGCCACCTGGCCGCTGATGGAGCCGAGGTCAGAGTCGGGACCCTTAGTGACAGCCCCTGGTTAATAACCGACAGAACTGAGTGTATGCCCGCATGAGCTGACATGAACCCTGGGCCACAGACCCCTTCTCTGGGGGTTCAGTGAGCCCAGCCCTTCACCACGTCATGTGAAGTGGCAGGCAGCAAGGGATGCTGGGATGGCAGAGCCTGTGCTCTCTGGGGGTGGCACACACAGAGGTCTGTAGGATCGGGGGCACAACTCCCCTGGAGAAGGGCACTGCCTTCTGGGGCCTCTGTGGACGGGGGAGCTGATGTGGAACTCTCTGGAACATTAAAAGATGGTGCACGTAGGCATTTAGCACATGGCTTCCCTGAGCTACACAGTGGTGTGCAGCCTGCGCGTGTTTCCCTTTGGTGCTCTAGTTCTAGTTGGCGCTTGGAGAACTGGCTTTGCAACACTGCTTTCTAATTGGAAGATTAGCTCGACATCTCAACGAAGATGTTGAAGGAGGCTGTCAAAACGGAAGGCTCCGGCAAGGATGTTGATCCTGGGCACTTTCTGAGCGTCCTAGAGAAAGGGGAAGTCGGTGCCTCTGCTCCTGGGACGGGGAGATGACTTGGATCTTCGAGGCTTTACACTCAGGTTCTGAGGCCACCCATGGAGACCCGGAGTGTTGCTGACCTTAGAATAGTCCAGATGCCGCACTGGCCCTCAAGACAGCTGATCACGCCTGGTCCTGCTCACGCCTCCCCGCTCCCCCGAGCCTCATGAGTCTCCAATTTGAGACTTCCCAAACTGCTAAGAGCCCCTGGCAGTCTGCGTGCGTCAGTGGCCACAGACAAAACAGCGGGTTCCTGCCCAGACGCTCTGTCTGAGGAAGGGGGTAGAAGGCGGTGTCTGTGACCTGCAGCCGGGCTAGCTGTGGGGAGATGGCCTGCCTAGGACTGGAACCTTAACTCGGAGACAGTCGTTCACTTCTGAAGCTAGAGTCTTGGATGCAAAGCGATGGGGTTTATTGGCTAGTGTTTCTGGGAGTCTTATGCAAAAGCGTTTTTATGTGTCATGATGGAGTTTGCCTTTTTATGACCTCAACTATCTTCTCTTTTTTTGTGTGTGATTCTGAGGATTGAACCCAGGGGCATTCTACCTCTGAACCATACCCCCAGCCCTATTTTATTCTTTATTTTGAAACAGGGTCTCACTAAGTTGCTGAGAGCCTTGCTAAGTAGCTGAGGCTGACCACAAACCTGTGATCCTCCTGTCTCAGCCTCCCAAGTACTGGGATTATAAGCATGAGCCACCACACTTGGCTCTCAACTATCTTCTAAAAGCTGAGTTTTGAGGCTGGGGTGTAACTCAGTGACAAAGTGCTTGCTTTGCTAGTGTGTGCCCTGGGTTCCATCCCTCGTTCCAAAAAGACAAAAAAAAAAAAAAAAGACCCCAGAAAACAAAAGGTGGTATTTGACGAGGCAAGTACTGCGGGCTGTTGGAGCGCAGCTAGAAAAGCTGCGTTGGGGTGTAGGTTTTTCCTGTGAGGGTCCTGGAGAGGCCCCTCGCCCTGTCCTGGATTCCCATCTGCAGGGAGCTAACACTGCCGGTTTCCCAGGAGGGGACACTAAAGAGAAAGGAAGGACCACCCCCCACGGCTGCCTGGAGTCTGGCTGGGCACTACAGGCCCTCCAGGTGCAGGGGTTCTAGTTTTGTAGGAGTTGCTTCTCCTGGGGACATGGAGATCACACCCAGGCTCTCCTGAGAGGCAGTGATGTGCGTCGCCAACACGGGTCTGGGGTTTACGGCACCTTTGTCCCTGCCGACGACAGGCAGTATATTCGAGGCTCGGGGGTTGGATGTCCAGCTCTGCTTCCCACTGCTGATTCAGCCTTGTCACCAGGAGGAGGCTTGGGCAGACCTGGAGTCATGTGGAAATGCCCTAGGAACCCGAGTCGTTTTCATGCAGGTGAGCATGACTGCGTGTGTTTCCAGAGTCCCGGGCCATCGTCAGCAGTGACTCAGCATGATGACCCTATTTTTCCTGGAGCCAGAACTCTGAGGGCTGAGGAGCCCCAGCAGCTGTGCAGAGTCTCCTCCAGGGCCAGAGTAGCAGCCCGGGCTCAGGCAGGTGAGCTCACTGCCATGGGGCCGTGGGCCTGGTCCACCTCCCGCAGGAGCAGGGAGACTGCAGCACGTGGAAGTGTCTAGACACCAAGTTAAAGATGAGAAGCTGTGAGGCCTCTGGCCAAGCTCAAGACCTTGCGTCCAATCCCAGCCGTGGGCTTGTTGCTGGGAGGTGGGGTCCCAGCTCCAACCTGCATGGTGGTGCACACTAGAGGGGGCAAGCAGGCACGAAGGCTGGAGCAGGTGATGGGAATTAGCGTTGTTGCCATTTCCAGCCAGGTCAGGGAGAGGAGGTAGGCCGGGGGTCGTTCTCGGCAGTTCCACCACTCACTAGCTGCCACTGCAGCCATGCATGGCCGTGCACGGAGTTGAACGCGGGGCTGTCCGGTGCCTGCTCCCGGAGCCGCTTCCCCCCACGCTGGAGGACGCTGTGAGGCCAGGTGTCGGGTGCTCTGTTTCATCAAGAGTGAGTCAGGAGCTGTGCTGGTCTCAGGCACCTCCACTCGGGGATGTGTGTTCTGATTGCCTTGTGTCCTGCTGAGGACCACGTGTGTATCGCAGCTCAGGGTCCTCCTGCAGGTCTGTGCCAGCCGAGCAGGTGGCGTGACCTCTGAGACCTCGGCCTCACCTGGAGATCCAGGAGGGCAGTCGGTGCATCTGCCTGTGACTGGCTTTGCCCTACCCCATGTCCAGCCAGGCGACACTGAAGTCCTTGCTCTTTGCTTTCATTTGTTTTGTTTGTTTTTATTTGTATTTTCCATAAACAACCCGCAGCAGGTGTGGTGTGAAGGGTTCTTGTTGTGAAACGCCATTGCTCTAAGGATGGATTAGCTGCACCTGCCAGGGCCTAGAAACAGGGACTAGAAACAGGCAGAAGGGCCGCCACCTGGATCTGCCTGAGCTTGGGGGAGCAGGCACCCAGGGAGCAGGGTGGGCCCAGGGCTGCAGGGCAGTGATGGCCCCAGGCTGGGAGGGTGGGCCTGGGTTCCACGTGCGCTGTGGGAGGCTGGCTCATGCTGCACTGTCTGCCTGGCCCAGGTGCAGGGCAGTGATGGCCCAGGCTGGGAGGGTGGGCCTGGGCTCCACATGCACTATGGGAGGCTCCTGGATGTCCTGGTTCATATTTGGAGGGGAGAGAGTGGGGGCATAGAGCAAGAGGGACATGGATTTTCCAAAGCACTGGAAGAGCGAGCTTCCTTGGAAATTCTGCACGCCCCATTTGGTGGGACCAGGGAAACCAACCAATTCATATGAATTTCCTGAATCTGTCATTTATTTATTTATTTTTTATTTTGAAACAGTTTCGCTAGGTTGATGAGAGTCTCACTACTTGCTGAGACTGTCCTTGAACCTACGATCCTCCTTGTCTCAGCCTCACAAGTACTAGGATTACAGATGTGCACCACCATGCCTGGCTATTTTTATTTTTATTTTGAAACGGGGTCTCACTAGGTTGATGAGAGTCTCACTACTTGCTGAGGCGGTCCTCGAACCTTCGATCCTCCTGTCTCAGTCTCCCAAGTACTGGGATTACAGGTGTGTGCCACCACGCCCAGCTTGAATCTGTCATTTAAAACAAACATTCCTCCACCATTGCCTGCTGCCTGTACTCTTTAAGTTCCAGACTTCTGGCTTTGACTGTGCAGCCCTGAGTCAAGCGTGCTCCCCTCTCTTGGACAGAGCCCCCCATCCTGCCAGCAGGGTCAGAGCAAAGCACCTGGGGTCCAGGGGCTGTGATGGGTCCTGGGAGCAGCAGGAGTGAGCCTGCACACCCCTCACCAGGGGGGCAGTGAGAATGGTCCAGGACAGAGATGCCGCAGAGGAGCCACTCCCCTGTCCTAGGCCACCCTGATGTGCAGGAAAGCCTGGCCTAGTCTCTCCTCTCTATTTCCTCCCACTAGTGTCTCCTTGGGGCACAGAGCCCCTGCCCTGGATTTGGAGGGGAGCCGCTAATGGCTCCCCAGGGCCTTCAAGGGGAGCCCCGACTGGACATAGCGGGCTGGAGGCCCTGGGCTCCTCCTCTTACATAGAAGATCCCAACCTTTCTAGATGTCCTGGGTTACTGGAGCCTCTCCCCCTCTCCGTGCTCAAGAGAAGGAATGAACTGGGAAGGATTTTGTGGGGACCGTAGTGCTTGGGTCATGGGTCGCAGCCACGGGGTCCCTGAGGTTGTCCCAGGGTGGTCTGTGGATGACCCCACACAGCTGGCTGGCCAGGTTCTGAGCATCAGGAAGCCCATCCAGAGACCACACTCAGATTTGGGTGGGGAGGGGGGCGTCACCCACTGACCTTGCACCCCATTAGGTCCTCAGCCAAAACGCGGTTTGTCCTGGGTGGTCAAACCATGGCTGTGCCCTTCTGGCCGTGCCTGGGCGGACTCCAGGAAGGCTGACCTCTCCTGGGCGGGACCAACTTTCTCAGGCCAGAGCGCTAGGCAGAGGAGGCGGCCCGGCTCTGGACCTTTGATAGCAGGTTTCTGTGTGGTCCTGGACTTGGCCTCGGACAGACAGATGGACGCGCCCTCGAGGCCCAGACTGCTGAACCAGCGAGAAATGCACCAGGAGCCCAGGATAACCTGCCTTCCTCTCCTTCTCTCTCTCCCTCCCTCTTCTCCCTCCCTTCCACTCCCTTCCTCTCTCTCTCCTTCCTCCCTCCCTCCCTTCCTTCCTTCCTCTCCTTCCTCTCTCTCCTTTCTCCCTCCCTCCCATCCTTCCTTCCTTCTTTCCGTCCTTCCTCTCTTCGTCCTGTCTTCCTTCTTCCCTTCCTCCTTCCTCTCTTCTCTTCCTCCTCACTTCCTTCTCTCTCTCTTTCTGCTTTTAATTAAGGGGGGACAGCTGGGCATAGTGACTCATGCTTGTAATCCCAGTACTTGGGAGGCTGAGACAGGAGGATTGCAGGTTCGAGGACAGACTCAGCAAGTAGTGAGACTCTCGTTAATCTAGCGAAACCCTGTTTCAAAATAAAAATAAAATAGGGCTGGGGGGTGTAGTTCGGAGGTAGAATGCTCCTGGGTTCAATCCTCAGTACCACCAAAAAACCCCCAAACCCCCCAAACAACCAAAGCACTAGAAGGTCTTTGGCTTCTGACCCTGAGAAAACGTGTTAATTGGAACATCTTGTTGACCAGGCTGCACAGAGGTCCACTGGCAGCTAGAGGGGATAGGCATCCGCAGCAGCCACACGGTGAGGGGGCATTTTTAACTGGTCATCATGCCCTGGACCTGCACGTGCTCAGAGGCAGCCAGTGGTACCAGACAGCATGGTCTGGTGGTAGATAGGACCTGGGGCACCTGAGTCCAGTGTGCAGTCTCCATGATGTGAATGTGTGCTTACAACATTGTCCATATCTCCTGCATGGGGCTGAGAGTTGGATGAGACAGAGCTTTCTCCTGGGAAGCGGGTCTCAGCAGCACCAGAACTACGGTTCCAGCAGGAAGCGCTGGGGGCTTCTCCCTGCTCAGCCCACACACAGGGCACAGGGGAAGGTGGGAGGCTGCTGGCCATCCCTCCCGTACTCACCCTCTGCACGCAGGGCCCATGTTGGCCAAGTCGCTGCAAACGCTAAGGCCTTCGGAACTGGCAGAATGGAAGAGAAATTCTTTGGAAAAATTTCCAAAGAAATTTCAGAAGAAGAAAGCTGGGTGTGGTGGTGCACACCTGTAATCCCAGTATTTGGGAGGTTGAGACAGGAGAATCACAAATTTGAGGCTAGCCTCAGCAATTTAGTGAGACCCTGTTTCAAAATGAATAATAAAAAGGGCTAGGTGTGTAACTCAAAGGGAGAATGCCTCTGGGTGTAATCCCCAGTGCCAAAATAAAATAAGAATTCAGAGAAAATATGTAATTTACTCACAGCCACCCAGGTGTGGGTCTGGATTAGGCTGCAAAGCTCGGTGGGAACCCAGTGGAGGGCCAGGCCCAAGTGCTCTGGGAAGGAGAAGTTTTAGGTTCTGTAAATTAGATGCCCCTTTGGCCATCTGCACGGCCCAAGGCTGTCCAATTAGAGATCTGCATGCAGGTTTTATTGTTGTATCGTGTCTTACCGCGTTTGTCAATCACACGGAACGTACGAGTCTATGCGGTCACAAGATTATACTTTAGAAGCAACTGTTCAGAACAGGCCCAGAGAGTGGTGTCAGACTTTCCACATCAGACAATACTGATGATAGTGGATGCCACCCGAGATGGCTTGTCTACAGCCCGTGGATAGCCAGCCTCTGCTGGGGTGGAGGCCCGGCCTCAACTGTGGGGAGTGGCCGGGGTGCCATGGTGTCTTCAGTAAGAAATCGGAGTGAAATCAAGTGGACACTTAGAGGCCTGATGTTCCCAGGACTTTTACTAC
The DNA here is from genome assembly GCA_004027185.1 of Glis glis. Classification (NCBI taxonomy): domain Eukaryota; kingdom Metazoa; phylum Chordata; class Mammalia; order Rodentia; family Gliridae; genus Glis; species Glis glis. The sequence goes on from PVJS01009171.1 coordinate 39,946, forward strand.
TGGTGGATCAGAAGTATTTGTTCCATTTTATTTATTATTCACATACCACGTGGTGTTTTCAGTTCTGCAGGTGTTTAGGTGTTGGGCGAAGAGGCAAATAGCAGCATAGGAAACCATTTCTGGGGGCGTCGTATGGGCAAAGATCAAACACGGCTGGATTTGGGTTTGACCAGTTGGGGGAGTGGCTTCCTAGTGCCTCCAGGGAACACAGGCTGCCTCAGGAGCCCCAGATGCCCACGCCCTTTGACCTGTGACCCCCCACTGAGGAACGGCCAGAGATGCGCTCCTGGATCTGATCATGTGGATGTTCATGCCACTGATTCTCATAATAGTGAAGCACCGGGGACAGCCAGAGTCCACCCACAGGGTAGCAGTTATTCATGGGATCAAACGTGATGCCGGATTAAACTGTTTTTGAACAGTGTGCCAGAATTCTCAAAACGTGATCTTTCTTTTGCCAAGGAAAAGCCCGGATACCAAGTTATCTGTTTTGTTTAGTGAAAAGACATTCCTTTCTATGTAGAAATATATATTCATACCCAGTTAGAGTAACGTGTCTGGGTGATGGTATGTGGACGGTGATTTTAATGTGTGCCGACAATTTCAAATGGCTTCAATGCACCAGCCCGAAGACCTGTTCAGCCGCCTGTTTTCTTGGTTGTAGTGAGTGCAAGTTTTAAAAAGATTGAATTAAGTTGAAGCGGAGATTGAAGTTAGAAGTTGTGACCAGCCCCGAGTGCAGGCCTTCAGCCAACAAATCCCAGTTGCTGGGGCCAGGCCAGTCGGTCTCTTATGGTGGCAGCTGAACCTCTGTGGTGGAGTGGTCGCCCCATCCTTCTTCCCAGCTCTGCAGCCTCAGGCTGCGCACGCACGACCGTGTGTGTGTGTGTGTGTGTGTGTGTGTGTGTGTATTACTGGGGATTGAACCCAGGGTCCCTCTCCCCTTGAGCCCTTTTATTTTTTAAACAGGGTCTTGCTAAGTTCCACACACTGTCTTCACATGTGAGATCCTCCTGTCTCAGCCTCTCAGTGGCGGGTGCCACTGTGCCTGACTTTGGGCCATTTCTCTAAATCAAGACACCAGTTTGTATTTTTTCTTTTGCTTTTTTTTTCTTTTTTTGGGGAGCTGCCAAATTTATGCTGAACATTTCCAGCCAAAACCAACCATCTGAGTTGTCTATTTTGCAGTGTTTATTTTGTAAACCATTCTTACTGTAAGCTATGCACACCCTGCTGTAAATCTGTGACTCGAGGCTGTTTACACAGAATGATCCTATGTCACCATCAGGTGCAGAGAGCTAGACCACCTTGCCTTTGCAGAAGACGCTGCCTCCAGACGAGGGTCGTCCCCTCCCCTTCCCTTCCTTCTCCTCTCCTCCCCTCCCCTCCCCTCCCCTCTCCTCCCGTTGGTTTCTTTTTTCTTCTCTCTCTGGCTCTCTCTCCCTTTGTCTCTGTTTCTCCCTTCCTCTGTCTTTCATTTTCTCTTTACATTTATTTCCTGGGAGTTGGGCTCAGCCCTGTTCTTTTCATTGTGAGTTTTGTTTTTCGTCTCTTTTTCCATGCACAGGGAAAGGTAGTCTTCCTACTTAGGCCAACAGACTTGGTCTTGTACATTCATACAGGACAGTGCAAGGTGAAGGTGGCGTTCTGGGCACTCGGGTCTAAGCGCGTGCCCCGGGGCTGTGGGTGCCTTTGTGTGACCTGAGTCCCAGCACCCACCATTCCTGCTGGTTGGGGAGCAAGGCGTGGTCCCTCGGTTACCTGTGTTCTGCCCTAAGGCTCCATGGGCCCCGAGTGCCCCACGGGGCAGCCTTCCCCAGGACTGTGTCCTTCCTCCCTGCCGGCCCTCTGCTCGGCCACGCTTCCTTCCGCCTGCAGTGGGCGCAGGATGCTGATACCCCCCCCCCCCGGAAGCAGCCCTAACAGCACAGCGGAGATGCCGCGGGATGGGTCTCGTGCTCTGAAGTGTCGCTCTGAAGTGGCAGTGGGGATCGGGTGGCCTTTCTGTTCTGGGTACATACATTCTCGGGGCCCCAGTCGCCTGAGTTTGTAGGTCAGAGTCCTAGAGTGGTGGTCCAGGCTGTGCCCACATGGCACAACATGGCGCTTCATGCTGGGCTTCCCAGTCATCTCACCCCTTCTTGGGCTCCTTGGGGCGCAGGGAGGGTGGGCTGCAGCAGTTCTGCCTGTCCTCCTCCTGTCTGCGGACATTGTCTGCAACTTGGCGGTTTCAGAGGAAGTGGCTCGCGGAGCCCCGGAGCAGCTGAGGGCAGCCCCCACCCAGCCAGTGTCTGCAGCCGGCCTCCCCGGCCTCCCCCGCTGCCAGGGAGGACTCACATTAAGAGTCTGGCGGGGACTGCTCAGAGACAAGCACATGGGCTCAACCTCACCTGCCTCTTCAATGTTGAGATTTTCAGTTAGCCCGGAACCTGTCTTATTAGGAAGGAGTAATTGACAGAACCCTGTCTTGAAGGAAGGAAAACATTCCCTTCTTTGTTACTCGTGGATGACTGGCAAGCCGTTTTAGCCTCACACTGTGCTAAAATGACCCCTGCTTCATGCTGCTCAGACAGGTGGCAGGACATGGTCCTTTTGGATGGGCGTTGGAGGCGGCGGATGCGGAGAGCTTCTCGGGCGAGTGTTGGAGGCGGTGGGTGCAGAGGGCTTCTTCGGAGGGCGTTGGAGGAGGCGGGTGTGGAGGGCTTCTCGGGCGAGTGTTGGAGGTGGTGGGTGCGGAGGGCTTCTCGGGAGGGCACTGGAGGCAGCGGGTGCGGAGGGCTTCTCGGGTGGGCATTGGAGGTGGTGGGTGCAGAAGACTGGCCTCTGATTACTGTCCTCGTGGTACTCAACGCTGCTCTGTCCTTTCCAGCCCGTCTCTGCCTGCCCTCGACTGGCAGCTGCCGTCCCACTCGGGCCCATACGAGCTGCGGATTGAGGTGCAGCCCAAGTCCCACCACCGAGCGCACTACGAGACCGAGGGCAGCCGCGGGGCCGTGAAGGCCTCAGCCGGAGGACACCCCATCGTGCAGGTACGGGGCTCGACGGGCCGCTTTGGGGCAAAAGCTCACAGGGCTTTCCCCCTGATGTAGAGAAATGATTATCTCCCAACCCATTTAGCTAAAAATTACATGCAGTATGTAGCCCAGTTCCCACTTTCTCCTCTACATTGATGCTCCTTGACTTACAACGGGGCTACGTCCCAATAAGCCAACTGTATATTGAAAATATGGAAAGTAAAAAATGCATTTACTACACCTAAGATCTCCCAGATGTTACTGTTTTGACAGCCACAGACAGGTGACTCCAGTCAGGGTCCAGCCATGCGGGTTACAGAGAGTCTGTCCCCAGGACCCCAACACCACATCCTTGTTTAGCTGCCAATGGGCAGAGCGTGGGGATGCCCCCCTGACTCGGGCGGCCCCACCGCATTCACTACTGCCTGTCACTGTGCGAGGGGGTCCTGCACCTTGCTGCCAGCCCGGGAGAGAGCAGAATTCCAGCCTGGGAGTGCAGGTGTACTGAATGTGTGCCACTTCTGCACTGTTGTGAAGGTGAAAGAGCCTAAGTCAGGCGCCCTCTGTGCCTGGAGCGTGGACTGAGGACTCTGCGGATCATCTAGAACTGTTCTAAAGGTTTGCCAGAGCAGGTGCATCTACACATAGGCGGCCTCCACCTGAATGTCTTGGATGATTTCGACAACTCTGTTCTTTCCTCTCCAAAGCCCTTGTCCTGGAGGCCGTGGTTCTCCAGCCACGCCCGACCCCCTCTCCTCACCTGACATTCGGTGGAAATGCAGATGCTGGGCCACCACCCCTGGGTGAGGGCCCACCATTCTCACAGCCTGCTGGGAGGCGTCCACAGAGGCAGCGATGAGATGGGGCAGCCCGGGGACAGGCAGAGAGGCAGGCCCAGCCCCTCCTGCAGCAGGTCCCTGCTGGGCGGGCTGCCCTGGGGTGACTCTAGTGGCATTTCCTTGCCTAATTAACACCTGGGAGAGAACCTGTTCCCTTGCTGTGGAGTTAGAACATCTCATAGAGATGGCTGGGAGATTGGTGGCCATGCAGGACAGACAGATGCGTTTGCTGTCCTGAACAGGTCCCTTCTCTGCCAGGACATGGATGTGACATCCCAGTGGGCTGTGAGGGGGTCAGCTTCCCCTCCGCCTGTCACCCCGTTAACTTAGATCTCCCAGATGTTACCATTTCAATAGCCACAGAGAGGCGCACTGGCTTTCCAGCCAGGGGCCAGCCACGCACGCGAGTTACAGAGAGCCTGCCCCCAGGACCCCAGCGCCACAAAGCCGGGGGGGGCCCAACCCGTTATTTAGGGAAGGAATGCTGCAAGCCGGAAGGGCGCTCAGCAGGGTACCCTGTGTTTTTACTTTATTCCATTTAGATAACACAAAGCCCTGGCGGGCAGGAGGCCGTGGGCACAATGGCTGCTTGCCAAGGCTGCAATCAGCCTCGGCCTTCGCAGGCGGGTGAGGCACGTAAGCACAGCGCTTTAGCCGTGCCTGCAGCTGGTGTTAAGGCGGTATTTGTGGCCCGTGCGCCTGGCGCCGATTAATACCTACTTTGTTAGCTGCTTGATGTGAGAAAATGCAGGAGACACATCAGCGCACAGCAGCCGGCTTGACATTTGAAGTTCCCACCTTCCCGCTGGAAACAGGTGGATAATGCCTGCATTTAGTTGTGCTAAATAACGACAGGTATTTACCTCCCCTGACTTGCCCTGGCACTCGCTGAATGAAAGTGCATTATTGCTGAATGGAAAAGATATTAAAAAGGAGAGGAAATAAGTCAGTTAAAGAGGGGGGCATGAAAATAAGCAATGGAGAAATAATGGCTGAACGCGCCCCCCCCATTTATTCTAAATTATATCGGTAAGGGGTGCAGGCTGTGGAGCTGAGGGACGGGAACACCGAGCCTCGGGCAGGAGTTTGCGTTCCCAGCAGTTGATTGAGTGCTGGTCCCAAGCTTCACGGCTGTGTTTGGAGGATTAAGCGGGTGGTAAGCGTGGAGAGCCCTCACGGTTTAATGGACTCATTTCCTCCATCCACTGATGGCCCCCGCGAGTGTGATCATGGTCAGGGTGCCCGGCTGACACACGGCACCCCTGCATACTGCCCGTGCCCCGGGGTCACTCCCACTGTTGCCGCTATCCCAGGACTCTGGACACGGGCAATGTTCACCCAACACAGTACCCGAGAAATCCAGACGTTTTGGAGGAATTAGGAAACTTGAAGTGGTCATTTAAAATGTCTTCAAAATGTATCCTCAGAATTATTTCAGATTAAATGCCACATGTTGATGGGTGTGGCAGATGGCCCCGGCTGGTGGCGTTTGGGCAGGATGATCCCCCCACCCCTTGAGGTAGGAAGAAACCAAGCCCCAAGGAAGAGAACACGCCAGGCTCAGTTGGCATTTCTCATAGCGAGACATTAGTAATTTAAAGAGTTTCCCGACACGTCTGTGCAGAGTGAATTCACATCTATGCCAGTGTGGGGTGAGCAGCTAAAAACAGGGGCTTGGGGGTTTTGTTTTCTTTTTCAGTTGGTGGACCACAAATTGGATAAAAATAGAATTCGCACATAATTATAAAACATACGAAAATAGGAAACTCTCTCAGTTGCCATGAAAGCCCAGTAACCACAAGGTTTCATTCTGTGCTGTCGAGTTATTTTGGCATATCCTTTCACACCAGCAGCTCTGGTGCCCAAGCCGTCTTCTTGCTTTCAGAGGTGGGCACGCACGTAGCACTGTGGCCCCAGGCAGCCACAGATGGATCCTCTGGTGTTGGGGCACAGCCGCCCCCGCCTTCTCCTGGTCAGATCCACCAGCTTACAGGAGCATGCTGGAGCTCTTCCATGTCTGAAAACTGCCAGTCTCTTCCATACGTCCAGCCATTGTATTTTCCTCTATGGTTCAAAAAGTTTGTCCATAAAATCAAAGTGAGCAGCCTGCAGAACAGAAAACCCCCAGCAGTGCCCAGGAGGAAGGGGAGGAGGAGAAGGAAGGGGCCCGCCCGATGCGTGGGCAGGTACAGGAGGAGGCTGCCACGTGGTCCCGCCCTGTGTCTGCCCCAGGAACCAGAGTGTTCAGCCTCTGCCTGGGTGGGATGAGAGGCAGCAGGTTCCGGATGGGCAAGGCGCTGCGTCTGGCAAGCCGCATTGGTTTGGGGGATTCTGGTTCGTGAAGGACTTGCCTGAGCCCTCAGCTGGCCAGTGGTGGGTGTGGGTCTCTTCCCTCCACTGCGGATCCCCTTGCTGGACAGCGTGCTGCCCTCAGGGGCATGCCCTTCACTATGTCACTTCTGCCTTCCCATGGACCTAGGCCGCCCACGGGCTCCTGCTGGCCGTCAGCGGTCACCAAACTGCACACAGCGCAAGACCACTGGCTTTGCCACCATAGTCTTAAAGGTGCCAGCCCCCAAGGGGTCCTTCTGTCCTTGGCCCGGCCCTCTGGCCACCAACTAGTTCTAGGTGTCTGTCTGGGTCTGCAGTTGCTGGGACTCTCAGTCTCTGCTGACGGGAGGAGGCCAAGGAGCCACACTTCCCCAATGCGGGGCGGGTGCCATCCCGGCCATCCTGGGGAGCGTGTTCTGGGCCTGCTGTGGCCTTCTCCCCGGCCTCAGCACTGCCCGCCCTGCAGGAGCACATGCAGCTCTGTGGGGATAGAGTCTGATCTCCGACCCAGGGGGCCATAGAGCTCAGCTCTGTTACCAATCACCAAATAGCTTGCCGATAGCATCTGGTCCGTCACCAGGAGGCCAGCTTCACGTGAATAATTCATGGGTCACTGAAATGTGAAGCATAGAACCCGGTCGGTTCCTGAACAGCATTTTAGGTTTGCAGTTTGTGGCTCTTCAGTTATGACGGTGACCAGCACAGTCCCTGCCCGGCTTAGGAAGGATTCAAATCAAAGACCTGCCGGCAGGGTCTGGGTCGGTGGCCCTGGGAATTGGCCCCACCATGGGGTGTGAGAGGTGCACAGGCAGCAGTGTGGGTGCTGCGGGCCAGAGAGGAAGGAGCTGTGCAGAGCGAGGAGGCCAGGCGAGGGGTCCTGCTGGAGTCCTGGGCACAGGGGCGGGTGGGGGCTGGCCAGTCCTGGTGTCCCTGGGACCTTGCCTTAGGTCTCTTGGCTTTAAGGCCAATTTTGTCCCCATAGATCCAAGGCAAATACTTTCTCTTTCATACTAGAAATTTGACAGCTGACATCCAAGGAATGAGGTTCCCAGGTGGACTAATTTCTCTGGGGTTATTGAGATGGGTGCTTGACTTGGCTGCTGCCCCGCCCTCTAGAGCTCCCTGTCAGTGAGGGACTTGGAGCCAGAGAACCAGAGTGTCACTGAAGCCAATAAGCAGAACCATGCAGGCCTATGGAGGGGCCCGGCGCTGGAGAACCGCCACCGCAGCGGCTCTGCCCGACCCGGTCCAGTGGACCCGCAAGTGAGGCTCTCGGCTCTGGAGATGGAGGCAGCCCTGACCCCGAACCAGGTGTCATGACCCTGCTGCTGGTGATGCCAGCCGCCTGCGCAGCAGATTAATCTTTCATGGGCTGGCCCCAGTGCCGGCTGGCACAGCGGCCTCTCCTCTTTCAGGATAAATGCCGTGTCCCTCCATGCCTCCCTGTGTGCCCCATGCACTAGCGAAGATTTTTGTGACCTCGCAGCAGCCATTGCCTTCGGCACGTGCAGTCCGATGCCAGTGTCTGGTTTTCCCGTGAACATGAGCAGGTCCACAGATGTGCTGTGAAGGCCTCATCGCTCGAAACATGCTGGCAGCTCACAATCACGAGGATTTGCCGCATGTTCCCCCAGAGCAGTGCCAGAGTGGCGGCGAGGTCACTGTCCCAGGAGGATGCCGGGCAGCTTTACCACATCGTATGCTCGAGGTGGAACCAGCCCTTCTGCCATTGTTCATGGCAGTAACAGTTGAGGAGTGGGATGGAACGTTCAGGATCTGCTGAGACGCTGAAGGCACATGGTCTCAGACAGTGCACATCCGCTGTCGGCACAGCTCGGCTCCACTGTCCGGCAGAGCCAGGAGACGAGTCCCAGGTTCTTTACGACAGTGTGTCTGCCTGGAGCAGAGCCCTGCAGAGCTGGGAACTGGCCTGTTCAAAGCACAGGAGCCTCCGGGCCACGCCACCAGCCCAGGGTCTCAACACAGGCATACTAGGAAATTCTAAAGTGACACCTTGGCTCAGGCACAGAGCCTGCCAGCGATTGTCCTTAATTATGTGACATTGCATTATTCCAAGTGGTTTGCCTGAGTGTTTGTTGAGGGCCAAGCCCTCTGCCTGGCTGGTGCCAGGGGAGGCATGTGTACACACAGGCCCTCTAGGGTACACTGGCCCAGCCTGCAACCACTCCGTGTGGTGCAGTTACCTGGGGACAAGATGGGAGCAACATCTTTAGCAAAGACAGATGGCTCTCCCACAGGGCCGTATGCAGCCCCTCCTCCCCAGGACGTGGAGGCCCCTTGGATCCCCGCAGGTGGATTCCTGCCCCAGCATTCTAAGGACCCAGACCACAGGCAGCCACAGAGCGACAGCCATAGAGCCACGGTCTACATGCAGGGGCTCTTCTGACATGAAAAAGATACAAAATGTGGGTGTGGCACTGGCGCTCCATGTTTAAAGACACCATCTGTGGTGCCCTCACAGGGAGGGGCCCTCTGAGCCTGCACTCCACCTGCCCCCAGCCTCATCCCCAGCCCACCTCAGCTGTCCCTGGGGTTCTAGTGGCCCTCAGACAAGGGCGAGGTGCTCTCTGTCCACTCCACAGGCACCCAGGCTGTGGCCGCCAGCCCTTGCCCTCCCTGTGGCCCACAGTGAAGTCCACCAGCCTGGCCCAGTTAGGGCTCATGGAGGCTGCCTCCTGAGGAGAGAGAGGAAGAAGTTTTCATCGGGAGATGTGGAGCAGCTGCAGGCGGCCTCTGTGGACCAGGGACCAGGGTTCAGGCAGCAGCCACCTCTGGGAGCTGGCCTGGCTTTTTCAGAGCCCTGGGCTGCTCCTGCCTGTCTGGACAGGTCATCGTGCATGGACGGCTCTGCGTGGGGCCGGGTGGGAGAGCACTCGGCAGGGCCAGGTGCAGTGCACCTGAGGGACTCGGTTCAGTGTGTAGACATTGGCCTGGGGGTCTTCCCGGGGACAAGCGGACAGGCAGCTCTCCACATCATTGGGCCTGTCCTGCCAGCTTTGGGGAACACTTGCGTTTCTCAGAGATGAGCCAAGTAATCCCACCGTGGGCCCTGGGTGGGGAATGCCACCCAGTACGGTGGGTCCACTGCTTGGAGTTGGACCACGGGACTCCCAGCACGCGGAGGTTTCTGGAAGGTGTCTGTCTCTTCCCGGGCAGCAGGGTGTGGATGTCCATGTGCTCCAGGCTCCGGGATCATCCGGGGAGCCCCTCCTGCTTTTGTTTTGTGTCCCCAGTGGGTCCTGAGGGTCACGAGGCTCTTTGGTGCTGCATTTCTAGGTTGCTTTTTCTTCATTAGAGACTTGGGGCTTCTGGGCGTGTTTTTAATTAGAAATGCTAAATGTAGTGTTTCCGTGCAGAACCTCCTCAATCAAAGGCTGGGGTAGCCTCCCCCCCATGTGTCTGCATCCGTCGCATCCCCGGGAGGTGCTGGTGGAGGAGCCCCGTGTTTGTGGGGTCCGGGCCCCCCTTGGTTCTGCAGGTGAGGCCTGTGCCTGTCTTTGGTGCCCACTGCCTCAGGTTCTGGCGGGAAGGGCCTGAGTGAAGGCCACCTGTGCGCAGGGCCAGACGCAGAGACATTGACTACCATGCCGGCGCAAGGTTGTCCAGGCCAAGGTGGTCTGGTCGCATTTCTGGGCCGCCAGTGGTTCCCAGGGGTGCACAGAGCAGGTGGAAACACGGTCGGCCAGATGCCCTGGTACACCCGTGCTGGTCAAGAGCACCTGGCTCAGGAAGGGACTGCATCCCAGCGGTGCTGGGCCGGGGCAGCCTCTGCTCCCTTCCTGGGATCCTGGCTGAGCATCTTCCCCTGGGGTGGGGAAGGCTAGAGAAATGACCAGCTCAGGACAAAGCAGAGGGAAAGTGGAGTCCGAAGAGACAGAACCTCCATGGGCCACCACCCCTCCTTGTGGAGGCCGGATGTGGCCGCAGTCACAGACATGTCCCTGCCGCGCACACATGTACGGGCGGGACCCAAGCCATTTCGCCCTAGCTGATGTTTGTTCATGAGCTTTCCATTCCTGTGGGCTCTGCCTTGCTGGCAGCACCATCACGTGTCATGAAATCGGCCTCTGGTGGAAGGCTGAGGTCCCCATGGGACAAGGCACAGTCTGGGTGTCAGGACCTTGGTCTTCATGCCCCTGCCCCCCCCTTCTTCAGCAGAGGGGGGAATGTCCTGTAGCCAAGCTGCCTCTCGGGCAGGGCTGAAGCTAACTTTATCAGGACTGGGAAGAAAGTCTGGCTCCTTAACTCCGGGAGTTGCGGCCTGGAGGGGCGGACAGCCTTCTAAACTTGACTTCAGACAAAACTTGTTTGGCCAAAGCCGTAAGCTGTAAGCAGAGCCATAATCCTGCTTGTCCCCTTTCAAAGCTGAACAGCACAGCTTTTTCCTTCAAAAACCCCATTAGGACTGGACATAGAGATGCCATCGCATCCTGGGAAGCCCCAAGAGGAGGGGATGCTGGGGAGGGGCAGGCCGGAGAAGCAGAGGTTTCTGCCTCGAACCCTTCCGGAGGCAGGAAGGCCTAGCCCAGCTCCAGAAGTTTCCATTGAGAACATGCCGCTCGCCATCTGTGCTTCATGCACGTTAGGTCTTGCTCTGCTGTGGAATGAAATAAAATGCAGAGGGGTTCTGGGTTTGGGTTTTTTTTTTTTTTTGGTTTATTTTTGTTGTGCTGGAGATGGAACCCAGGGTCTCACCAAATGCTCTCTGTCTCCGAGCCACACCCTCGTCTCCAGAGATGTTTGTGAGAAAATTAAGCGATTGGTTACCAGAGTCCCTGAAGAGCTGCCGAGCCACTGTGAGCAGGAAGGGCTGTGCTAGTGGACGAAGTCCTTGTGAAGACACTACACACAGTCAGCCCCATGCGTGCCAAGCACAGTGCGCACCATAGAAAAAGAAAAGAAAGAAC
>PVJS01009172.1:0-51053 GCA_004027185.1 Glis glis
TCTTTATTTTGAAACAGGGTCTCACTAAGTTGTGGAGGGCCTCACTAAGTAGCTGAGGCTGGCCGTGAACCCGGATTCTCCTGTCTCAGCCTCCCAAGTACTGGGATTACAAACGTGCGCCACCATGCCTGATTTATACAACATCTCTGATAATTCTGCCAGTCTCCTTACAGAAGCCTCTTTTTTTTTGTGTGTGTGGTACTAGGGATGGAACCCAGGACATTCTACCTCCGAGCTACACCCCCAGCCCTATTTTTTATTCTTTATTTTGAAACAGGGTCTCACTAAGTTGCGGAGGGCCTCACTAAGTAGCTGAGGCTGGCCGTGAACTCGGATCCTCTGGTCTCAGCCTCCCAAGTACTGGGATTACAAGTGAATGCCAGCACGCCTGGCTGTCAGATACATAGTAACCATGTAGCTAATACCTCTTGAATATGACATAATATTTAATATAATATTCATGAATTAATGCTTAAAACACCAATAATGTATTAAATTATTTCCCAGGGGTCTGACAGTGGTACTCAATCTTGAAATGTAGTTGGCAGTTCAGAATGACTTGTTTGGAAGACAATTTGACCCTGTAAAAGTCTACTGTGAATACCCTCCACAAGCCATTCACACTAAAAACTGTTTTCTAATGAGAAGATTCATTTACTCCTCAAATTAGTAAATTAATAATTTAATTTTAGTTATTACTAATATAATTAATTATCTTTCCTCCTGGTATTTATTTATTTGTTTTTATTCAATAAAAATTAAAAGTAAGCTGGGTATGGTGTACATACCTCTAATCCCAGCACTGGGGAGGCTGAAACAGGAGGATCTCAGGTTTGAGGTCAGCCTCAGCAACTTAGTGAGACCCTGTTTCAAAATTTAGAAAAATTTAGAAAGTTTAGAAAATAGGGCTGAGGGTGTAGCTCAGAGGTAGAATACCTCTAGGTTCAACACCCAGCAGCAAAAAAAAAAAAAAAAAATCTGGAATCAAGCAGAATTTTTTGTGAACTGGATTATTTCCCGACACTGTCTTCAGAGGAAGAATGTGGCACGCCAAAGCCGTATCGGAGATTTGTTTCTGTTTCTCTTTTTGTTTCTTCTTTTTTTCTTTTTCTATCAGAGATTACATAAGAAGAAACTTCAGGGTTCTGTCCAGACACGTGGTGTGAACATCCTCACGTGTGCCTCCCTACAATGCTGATGAATGTCCGCAATCCTGAGCTTTGTGGCACACCACAAGGTCATGGGTCATAAAATAAGCATTTATATTCAATTCTATCAGCAAGGAAAAAAGTGAATTAATCAATCCTGGGAGGATTTTCAGCAGACAGAGAGGAGAAAACTGCACTTTGCACTTTCAGGGTTGAGGAAAGAGAGCCGAGAGCGTTCGTTTCGGCCAGTGCTGCCTTATCTGCCAGGTGTCCGTCAGTTATTTGTGTTTCCTGAGGTAGACCTTTGCGATTGTGTGTGTGTGTGTGTGTGTGTGTGTGTGTGTGTGTGTGTGTGTGTGTGTTACTGGTAACTGAACCCGAGGGCTCTCTACCACTGAGCTATATCCCAGTTCTTTTTATTTTTATTTTGAGACAGGGTCTTGCTGAATTGCCTAGGCTGGTCTCAAACTTGGAATGCTCCTGCCTCAGCCTCCTGAGTACCTAGGATTACAGGTGTGTTTTATGAAATGGTTTGCTTGGCTGGGGAAAGTCAATTTGGGATGCAAAATCCCCAACTGAATTTTTAGAGGAATCAAATGCTGTTGTTAACTAAACTTCCTAATTAAAAATTCAGGACAATCATAGATTTCAAATTTACCAATCCATATTTTTATGATTAATCATGAGTACATTAGAATGTTGTAGAAATAACTTACTGTATGGGTTAGAATTTCCAACAACTCAACAGATCTAATTAGTTATTTAAATGCTGACACCTTTAAAAGTTGCTGCTTCCTAAGATAGTAGATGTATGCTATGAAGCCCAGTCTCAGCATTACTGTATCTGAATATCAGCCCAAGCCAGGCGTGGTAGTGCACACCTATAATCCCAGTACTTGGGAGGCTGAGACAGGAGGACAACGGGTTCGAAGCCAGCCTCAGCAACTTAGCAAGGCCCTTGCAACTTAATGAAACCCTGTTTCAAAATAAAAAATAAAATAGGGCTGGGGGTGTAGTTCAGAGGCAGAATGCCCCTGGGTTCAATCCATAGCACCACAAAAATAAATAAATAAATAAATAAATAAATAAATAAATATCTGTCCAAGGGAGGCAGCCAGCACAATGACCGTGGAAGATTCCTGTACAGCCAGGGTGGGCACGTGTGGAATGGTGTCACCTACACATACTAGGACTGTTTAAAAAGCTTCTCCATTGGACAGAGGCCCAGCGAAGAGAGAGGCTTCATATCTTTGCTGAAGTTTTCAAAAAGTAGAGGAGTTTATAAGTTGGGATCCAGAATTTAAACTCTGACCACATACTTCTCCCTCACATAAAAATTCATTAACAAAGTCTACTTTTAAATCTTTCCAGACATAAAAAAACAAACGACTGACACTCTTGGGTTATGATCAATAGCTAATTCAAACCAGCAATGCCATAGTTAATCCAATTTATTATAGCCTACTAATGTACATGCTTTAAATGCTGAATTTCTTTAATTTCACATAACTGCCCTGCCCCTGAAAACCCCCAGGTGGACTGCTTGTAATACAGACGACTGAGGAAGGATGCAGTAAGTAGGCTCCCTATTTTCTTTTTTATATTTTTATATATTTAATTTTTTATATTGCCTATTTCAAGTTTAGAGAAAAATTCTTAGAGACACATATGGACAAAGGGACTTTCCATTTGAAAGAAGTCCAATTTGAAGCACTTTAAGGACTGGTGGCAGATGCAGTTGCCAGCAATAGTTGTATGTTTGATCTAATTATTAAATTAGAAAAATAGAAATTTAGCCGGGCGTGGGGCTCACGCTTGTGATCCCAGTACTTGGGAGGCTGAGACAGGAGGATCCGGGTTCACAGTCAGCCTGGGTTACTTGGTGAGGCCCTCTGCAACTTAGTGAGACCCGTTTTAAAATAAAGAATAAAAAATAGGGCTGGGGGTGGAGCTCGGAGGTAGAATGCCCCTGGGTTCAATCCCCAGTACTGCAAAAACAAACAAACAAACAAACAAACAGAAAAACAGAAATTTAACTTGAGCTGCAGGTTTGTTGGCAGTTATATAAAAAAGAAATAAATGTGATTCCAACCATGACAATTTATGATTTTGAAGTATGACTAAATTTATTTCCATTAGCAGTGGTCAGTATTCAAAATTATATATTAATATTATTTCATTCAGCTTATCTATGCATGACTTATATAAACTGGCTGAAAAAGCCATGCAGTCACCCAGAATACCAAGTACCCTCTGTTTTTTTTTTTTTTTTTGTACTGGGGATTGAATCCAGGGCAGAGTCTCATGCATGCCAGGCAAGTGCTCCACCACTGGGCTATACCACCAGATCCAGACCCTAAGGTTCTTACGTTTGAATGAATTCTGAGGGTATGACTCCACATCAACTGTGTCTATGTACTTGTTTTCTCCCTGTAGATAAAACAAAAAGTTTAATTACTGAGGCTCAGTAATATTAACTGATCAAATGTTTAATAGAGGAAAAATTATCTTCCTACCACAGAGAGACGATAATCACTTCCATTATCTGTCAAGTTCATTTTGGACTGCACATATAAGGGTTTCACCTTCTGAAAGACACAAAAGATATATTCCATGTGATCAAGGGGAAATAGTAGCCAAGTTGAGTGCATGTCAATGTTCTTCAACCCTCAGTCAACTTCAATAAGAAAACTATGCTCTATTTCCTCAAATATGAACGCGGAGATCCTTTCCTTGAAACCAATGGGAAAGAGCCCCTTCTTCATTCAGGCTACTTTGAGAGAAAATTCCAGAAAAATTCCTTCCTGTCTTTTCGGACTTTTCTTTTGGTTGTCCCTTCAACTTGGGATTTATTTCAAGTCCACTACTGTACCTACAGAATCTGCATCTGCAAATTCAAGTAACCAGATAGAAAATACTAACAGACAAACAAACAAAAGAAAAGCTGTTCTTTAATGAATATGTGTGGACTTTCCCCCCTGTCATTATTCCCTAAACAATATAGTATAATAACCACAAATAGAGCAAATTCCCTCAACAATATAGCATAATATGTGTATGCATAGGTTACATGGAAAACATCATTTTTTAAACAAGGGAGTGGAACACGCAGGATCTTGTATCTGTGGGGGTCCTGGAACCAACCAGCCTCAGATCCAGAGAGACAACTGTACTTGTAACTGGTCAGGAGCCACGAGGTCATTCCCCGTATCACCTACGTACTGGACACTACAGCAATGGTGTTCTGATTTCCAAGAACTGAAGTAAAAAACAAAATAATTTATTCTAGGGTTCAAAAGCAACACCATGCAGGCAGAACTGTCACCAACATCATAGAGTGCAAAGTAAGTCATAACATTAAAAGTGTGCAGCTGGAAAGACTCAGTGGCACATTAAGCATGTTTATCAAAGAAAGGCCTGAAGTCCATGTACATAGCTTGGGATTTATGTGACTTTTTCCCTATTCAAGCTTCTCTCTTGTTGCTTTATATGTATTTTTACATGCATGCCCATGTGTATTTACACATATGTGTATGTGCATGTATTTTCTGTCACCATACCTGCTCCCACTCCCTTTTTTTGTCCCCCAAGAAACTACTTAAATATTTGACATGGCCGGGTGAGGTGGCGCACGCTTGTAATCCCAGTACTTTGGGAGGTGGAGGCTGGAGGACCCGGGTTCGCGGCCAGCCTCAGCGCTCTCTCTCTCTCTCTCCCCCCTGTCTCTGTCTCTGTCTCTCTCTCTACTTAGTGAGGCCCACCGCAACTTCGTGAAACCCGGTTTCAAAATAAAGTATAAAAAAAAATAGGCCGAGGGTGTAGCGCGGAGGTAGGACGCCCCTGGGTTCAATCCCTGGTACCACAAAAAATATATATATATATATTTGACATGTATGTTTTATTTGAATATGATCTTGCAAAATGTGAATTTTTGTTATGTGCACTTTATATTAATGGTATTATGTGATATCCTATTTTATTGATTTGAAGGCACAGCCCTCTGATATTTTAAAACACCTACACTTGGGAACATCTTACAATAGATGCATTGTCACAGTGTAACTGGCAACACCTTTTCTCTTTTGGTGGCTTGTAAAATCTTAAGCTAGTGTAGAGCACATCTTAGATTCCAAGTAAAAAACAGTATGCCCTGTTTGTTCCCTATTACTGTCAATTAGTACTGTTTTAAATTCTTACTATATATAGTTAAAATCTATTGCTTCTAAGCACTGCATAGTACCCCAAGTGGGCACCTACCCCATTTTGACATCTACTCTCACAAGGCCATTCAAGCCACCATCATCTCTTGCCTACATCACGTCAATAGCTCCCTATCCTTGGCTGGATGTGGTGGCGCACACCTGTAATCCCAGTACTTGGGAGACTGAGACAGGAGGATCACAGGTTCGAAGCTAGCTTCAACAACTTAGTGAGGCCCTGTTTCCAAATAAAAAATAAAACAGGGCTGAGGTTGTAGCTCTGAGGTAGAATGCCCCTAGGTTCAATCCCCAGTACTCCAAAAATAAATAAACAAATATTAAAAATAAAAAACCTTAGCCGGGCATGGTGGCGCACACTTGTAATCCCAGTACTTGGGAGGCTGAGACAGGAGGATCGCAGGTTCGCGGTCAGCCTCAGCTACTTAGTGAGGCCCTCTGCAACTCAGTGAAACCCTGTTTCAAAATAAAGAATAATAAAAAAAAATAGAGCTGGGGTTGTAGCCCGGAGGTAGAATGCCCCTGGGTTCAATCCCCGGTACCACCACCAAAAAAAAAAAAAAAAAAAACCCACAAAAGAAAACCTCCCTATTCTTCCCTCTCCACCCCACAGCTGCCAGTTTGACCCTTTAAAATGTTAAGTGAAACCATCTTGCTCCTCTTCTTAAAACGCTGGAAGGCTCATAATTTTACTTGGACCACAAAAATCAAAGTCCTATTATCCTTCTCTTTTTTTTTTTTTAAACTGGGGATTGAACCCAGGGCCTGTGCTCACTGTTCAAGAGCTCTTCTCCTGAGCTACCCCTGCTCCAGGCCCAGCCCTCCTCTACCCTCTGACCACAATTTAGCACTGTATTTCTCCTTGCTCACCCTGCTCCAGCCACACTGGACACCCTGCTGCTTCTCCACCGGCCAGGTCCACCCCACCTCAGAGCCGCCCGATGTCTTTTCCCTGTGGAGAAGATCCTCAGGGCCTCCCCTCACTACCTTCCTGTCTTTCATGAAAATGGTGGAGAAAGCCTGTGTTGACTGAATGAGTGCTGGGAATTCCATTTCTGTGTCCACCGCTTCATACCATTAAGGAGTTGGTGTAGAAGAAGACACAACCTTTTAATAACGGCTGAAAAAAGGTAAGACCCTGCTAAAACTGAGGTCAGGAATAGGTGCTATGAACATCATCCTGCCTTCCAACTGTAAATGTGAAAGGGAGATTTGAGTGATACATAAGAGGATGCAAGCTGGGCGTGGTGGCGAGCACCTGTAACCCCAGTACTTGGGAGGATGAGACAGGAGGATCGTAGGTTCAAAGCCAGCCTCAGCAACTTAACAAGGTCCTCTGCTGCTTAGCGAGACCCTGTTTCCAAATAAAAATAAAATAAGGCTGGGGGTGTAGCTCAGAGGATGAACGCCCCTGGGTTCAATCTGCATACACACACACACACACACACACACACACACACACACACACACACACTATGTAAAGAAGATTACACCAACTAAAATTGTAACCTTTGGGTGAGAAGAGGGAAAAGATACTGTATGTATTTTTTTTTCAGTGCTGGGGATGGAACCCAGGGGCACTCTACCTCCAAGCTACACCCCCAGGCCTATTTTTTATTCTTTATTTTGAAACAGGGTCTCACTAAGTTGTGGAGGGCCTCAATAAGTAGCTGAGGTTGGCTGCGAACCTGCGATCCTCCTGTCTCAGCCTCCCAAGTACTGGGATTACGAGCATGTGCCACCACGCCTGGCTACTATATGTATTTCTATCTATGTAGACCAGTTTGGGAACATTTCAAGGGAGTCAATTATTAAAAACCTCTGCAAGGTGCAGATTACTACATAAATTTGGTTAAAACCAGGAATTAAGGCCGGGAGTGGTGGCACATGCTTGTAATCTCAGTATTTGGGAGGCGGAGACCAGAGGATCCGGTTTCGCGGCCAGCCTCAGCTACTTAGTGAGGCCCTCAGCAACTTCGTGAGACCCTGTTTCAAAATAAAATATAAAAAATACGGCTGGGGGTGTAGCTCGGAGGTAAAATGCCCCTGGGATCAATCCCCAGTACCGCAAAAAAAAAAAAAACCCAGGAATTAAAATTTAATATTATCTTGCCAGAGTATTTAAGTTCTTTGATCTCCTGTAGCAACTAAAATTCAGAAAATGGTATTAAAGTGACACATGTTAGAAATTAAAAAAATAATTTTAGATTGTATGCCTCTTGAAGCAAAAAATCATATTTCATATTTCTTGTGCCCTCTCCCACACCCTGGCTTAACCTGAGAAAGCGCAGCACGGCAGCAGCAGCTCGGCAGAGTGTGTGTCATGTTGATTGACTCATTAGTTTAAATTGACTGGGTATATTTCTATATTGGGCAAGTCGGTCCCCTGAATAAAAGCAGTAAGTCAAACAAACTAAATAATAGTCTACTTCAGAATTAGACTTTTATAGATGACTTCTACTGTGGTTTGGATAAGGTTTGTGCCCACCCAACAGTTCAGGTAGTAGAGGCATGGTTCCCAGAGTGGTACTATCAGGGGGTGGTGGCGCCTTTAAGAGGTGGGTCTACTGGGAGGTTCTTAGGTCCATGGGGATGTGCTCTCAGCAGGTAGCTCTTATGCAACCACTTGAGTTCTCCTGAGAGGGCTGTTAAAAAGGAACCAGCCTGACTCCTGTTCTCTCAGCTTCCCGGGGTCTCAATGTGACCCTGTGCTCCAACATGCACTTCCACCATTGTGTATGTCCTTAGTCACGCTACTAAGGCT
The DNA here is from genome assembly GCA_004027185.1 of Glis glis. Classification (NCBI taxonomy): domain Eukaryota; kingdom Metazoa; phylum Chordata; class Mammalia; order Rodentia; family Gliridae; genus Glis; species Glis glis. Next base: position 8,130 of record PVJS01009172.1, read on the forward strand.
GGCCCTCGCCCCAGAGCCTGCTCCAAGCTGTTTGGACTTTGATCCTCCAGGACTGTCAGCTAAATAAACATTTTTCTTCTTAAGTAAGTTGTCTCAGGTACTTTGTTATTGTGATGGAGAGCGGACGAATGCAACCTCTAATATGAAAGCGAATGACTTGGTACTTCCCTCCTTCTTCCCTTTGTAAGTGGCTGGATACGGGAATCTTGAGTTTGGATATTTCCCAACACTGTATACATGACCAAGAATAAGTGACCCCCACCTCTGGAATTTGCATTTGTTTCTCTTATAGCTCAACCATACTGCATTGCAACAAGTTGTTTACACACCCGCATCCCACACTGGACTGAGCTCTCTGGGTTCCTGCACTCTGTGTTATGCCCATAGCGTGTAGTAGAGTGACTGCCATGTACCATCTCCAGAGCCTAGAGTAACAGGGGCTCAATAGATGATGAGTAAGAACAGAAAGACATAGACATATGTATTTAAAGAGACAAATAGAGCTGGGAGTGGTGGTGCACACCTGTTAATCCCAGTACTTGGGAGGTGGAGACAGGAGGATTGCAGGTTTGCGGCCAGCCTCAGCAACTTAGCAAGGCCCTCCACAACTTAATGAGACCCTGTTTCAAAATCAAAAAATAAAAGATAGGGCTGGGGTGTAGCTCAGAGGCAGAATGCCCCTGGGTTCAACCCCTAGTGCCACAAGAAGAAAAATAAAGAGATGAATAGCATCTACAAGTTACATGTACTTACAACATAATTGAAGGATGTATCAGCAAGCACCGCGAACTGACGAAACAGCGTGTGCCTTGTAAACATCTCATCCTTCAGGACATGAAAGCTGAAATAAAAGAAACCGTGGGATTAACTGTATATAAATTATAGGAAAAAGAGAATAAGTATTATGTTAATGTGGTTAAGAATCACATGGAAATGTTTAAATATTAACAAGCAAAAAATTTTTAAATATTAGTATGAACTTATTACTTCTTCCATTTAAAAAATTATATGTTTTCCACTTCTGAAAAGGCCTACAAGTAATAGCAATGGTCCACCCTGAGGGCCCAGTCTGCAGTTTTAAAAGCATTTCTCACTAAAATGAACCAGGGCATTTTCCAGAAATGACTGTTTCTAGATCTAAGGTGTCAAGGGAGTCATCAAAGATTATATTAAAATAATATAAAAGTTAGCTTTAAAGGCCTCTCATTGGTTTAAGATTGAAGAAATTAAGTATCAAGATTAATGACAATTTACTGAAATACTGTAAATATATTTATAATTCAGGAAATTCTCAGCCTATCCTAATTGCAAGTGATGCTAAAATTAGGAAATTCACTGTTAGGAATACATTCTGTGTAGAGAAAGTAAGGAGTATGGCTGGACAACCTTAATGGAGTGTCTAGGAAAGAACACAGAAATCACAGCAGGGCCCAGGGAAGTAGCTCTGGGGTAGATCACTTTCCTAGCAGGGGTAAGGCCCTGGCTTCAGTCCCCAGCACTTGGGGGAAAATCACAGCATTGAATTACAGAGAAGACTCTTTAAAGATTAGATGTGTGACTCATGGATCTCCTAAGCCACTTCAGTAAGAGTTCAAAATAGAGATGGGGTTATCTTGGAAAGACCTGAGGAGGAGCCTCCTGTCTACTGGAGTGACTCCCCATGACACAGAAAGGAGACCCATGGGTTTTTGAAAAGGTTATATCAGCAAAAACACTGCCTGTATGGTATGAGAAGGAAAAATGAAAGAAAGCTTTTGGACTCCCACAATTCTACATGCAGGAAAGGGACTAATGAAACTACTCATTTGCTGTCTTTCATGGAAAAGAAAGGATAGCTCAGTGAGTAGTGCTCTGGGTGCAGAGGGGATTCTTGAGCCATAGGGAAAGATTCCCAGGCCTTAAAACCTAATGGAGTTTGTCATGTTGGATTTCAAAATTGTTTGGACTAACGACTCTTTTTTTCCTTCCACTTTCTCCCTTTTTGAGCAACAATGCCTGCTAACTGTTATTGGCATTTATGTCAATACAATGCCTGTCCCATCATTGTACTTGGGAGCAAATAATCTGCTTTATAGCTTCTTGAGTCCACAGATAGAAATTTTGTCCCAGGATGAATTATAACCAGAACCTCACCAATATTTAATTGAGATCATGAGAATCAGGACTTTTGGGCTGACTACACTTGGATGAGACGTTGGACTTGGGTTGGTGCTATAAGGGGCTGAGACTTTGGAGTACACTGGGATGGGGTGGATGCATTTTGCAGGTGGGATAGGCATAAATATTTGGGGACTGGAAGATTAACTGTTGACTGAATATTGCCCTCCACCAAAATATCCATTTCGTAATCCCTGGAACCTGTGAGCATGTTACCTAACATAGTAAAGGGAACTTTACAGATGCAAATAAGTTAAGGACTTGAGATGGAGTGATTATTCTGGATTATCATGTGGGTCCAATGTAATCAGCAGTGTCTTTTAAAGAAGGAAGCAGGAAGACCCGAACAGGTACAGAAGACACCGTGATGAGGGAAACGGAGGTTGCAATGAGACAGGAAGCTTCTGGAAGTTGGAAGAGGCAAAGAACCAATTATCCCTGGAGCCTCTGGAAGGAATCAGCCCTACTAACACCCCAAATTTAATCCTATAAAAATTGTTTCGGGTTTCTGACCTCCAGACTATAAGAAAACACATCCATGTTCTTTTAAACCACTCAACTTGTGTAAATTTGTTAAAGCAAGAATAGGAAACTAATATCCAGATTTAAGAATAACTTCATAACAATAATTTGGAAAAATTACATGAGTTGACCAATTTCATAGAAAAATATAATTATGAAATAGAATTGAAAAGAAATGGAAAACTTCAATAGTTTTCAAGGCCTTGATGTAATGAAACAGGACAAGAATCAGGCTTCAGGCTGTAGCTCAGAGGTAGAAAGCTTGCCTAGCACGCATGAGGCCCTGGGTTCCACCCCTAGCACTGTAAACAAAAGAAAATAAACAACAACAAAACACCCACAATCAATAGTTTAAAATCTGCTTATCAAGAAATCATGCAGCACTGTTAATTTAAGAGTTTTACTAAACACTAGAGTTAACAAATAATTCTCATTTTATCCCCTAAATCTTGCAGAAAACAAGAGAGAAGAACTCCACAACTAATATTAGGAGGTCAGTGTAATCTTGAAACCAACAGCAGTCAGGACAATATGAGAAAGCACAAAAGCAGTTCAATCTCATTTATGAACATAGGTAGAAAATTCTTAAAACATCGGCAAACAGATTTCCAATTCCTGCAAACACAAGGTCTTGGATCACCATTATCTATCTGAGCACTATGAGTTTCATGAGCCAACCACATGCTACCTCTTTAACTACCTGGGTACAGCCTCTGAAAAAGTTCAGATAGCTGAAAGTGAAGGGACAGTTACTCTCCCTCCCACACCACAGTGTCCCGTGTGAGGACACGCTCCATGTTGCCACATAGATCACACTGAATTAACACCCGGTGATGCAACCAACCAGAGAGACATAATCCATTATGCCCTAAGTTAGTTGACTAAATGGGAAAACATCTGTAATAAAGTAGGCATTGGTGCTTCCTAGTGTTCTAAATATTTAGATAGCAACATAAAGTCTGCAGAGACTGAAACAATGGGTATGATTGTTGTCATCTTGGTTAATAGCAAATAAATTTGAAGTGAAACTGAACATTCTTGTAAATGGTCATTGAAAAACAGGATGAATCTTATAGGCCCAGAGACAAAGTAAATCTTAAGGATGAACGTGAACCCACAAAACTAAGTAAGGGAAAGACATTCTCTTCAGTTTCAGAGATAGTTCAAATCCTTGTGCAGAGAAACGAAATTAAATGCCTATTTGAATTTTCTCTTGTTCTTCCTTTGTCTATATTCTGTCCCTATAATAAGTATGTGAAGCTGTTAGGGCAGGTATGAATTTGCACATTTTATAGCATGAAAAGTAGCTATCAGCACTGCGTGAAGTGCAGGTAGGAGTGAAAAGCTGACCATTTTACCATAGGGAGGAGAGTATTCACTCCCATCTGGCGCCATTTCTCGTATCATGTGAGTTCTTGGTGTGCTACCCAGGATTCATTACTTCACTAAAACCTGCACAGCAATGCATAGAATTGTATACACACAAAACATATAGCATATGCTTATGAAAGAAGTGCAAGTGTAGGGCATCATGGTCCCATGATGTCATGTCTGAGCTGCAAGCTTGATGAGCATTGACCTGTGACAGACAAACGCTGAACCCCACACACCACGGGTGGTGCTCAGCGATTGAGGAGCGTGCAGAGGAACTTCCAACCGGTGGCAGAGAGGAGAATCTGGGGGAAGGTATGGCAAGAAACAGTGACTAGAATATAGATTTTTAAAATGTTAACATGTTAGGATAAGGGGGAAATGTAGACATTTGTATCTATTTGATGTTGCTTATTTGTCTTTTCAAAATTTTACAGTTTCATTTCCACCATTTTAAAAAATGAAGATAATACAGGGAAGAACAATTAAATGACTATGTGAGTGAAAAATATGAAGGAGTTGGTGTCATCTTGTCTAGAAAAGAAAGGGAAAGCATGACAGTAATCCCAGTACTTGGGAGGCAGAGACAGGAGGATTACGGGTTTGCGGCCAGTCTCAGCAATCTCATGAGGCCCTCTGCACTGCAACCTACCTGTTTCCAAATAAAAAATAAAATAGGGCTGAGGGTGTAGCCCAGAGGTGGAATTCCCCTGGGTTCGATCCCTAGTACCACACACAAAAAAAAAAGAAAGAAAGAGAGAGGATCTAGTATATAATGTGATTTTTACAAAGACAATTCAGACCAGTTATGTATTATTATGTACAAATGAGCAGAAATTTGTTTGTTTGTTTGTTTGTTTGTGGTACTGGGGACTGAACCCAAGGGCATTCTTCCTCTGAGCTACACCCCCAGCCCTATTTTATTTTTTATTTTGAAACAGGGTCTCACTAAGTTGCCAAGGCTGGCCTTGAACCTGTGATCCTCCTGTCTTAGCCTTCCAAGTATTGGGATCATAGGAGTGTACCACCACACCCATCTTTGGAAAATTTCTTAATAGCTCTGTGATATCTGATTAGACTAGGTATCAAAAATGTCTGTCCTGCTGAGCTTTTAAAGATGAAAAAGTAAGGCAGGGAATGAAATAGTGTCTTCTCTCTCTTTTTTCTTTTTTTGTGGTACTGGGGCTTGAACCTAGGGGGCAGTCTACCTTGAAGCTACACCCCCAGCCCTTTTTTATTTTTTATTTTGAAACATGGTCTTGCTAGGTTGCTGAGGGTCTCACTAAGTTGCTAAGGCTGGCCTTGAACCTGTGATCCTCCTGTCTCAGCCTCCCAAGTACTGAGATTACAGGCATGTGCCACCATACCTGGCTAAATAGTGTCTTTTTTTACATGACTTTGATTACTCTTCTATTTTAGGTCAATTAGTTTGCATTACTTGTTAAAAGTATATGTGGGCACTTAATGTTAATATGTAAAGAAAAAGGCAAGGCTTCTAATTTCTTCAAAAGATGAAGTTAGTTGCATTTTTATTAATAGCATTTGCATATATCACCACATTGTACCTGTTCCTGAGAATAGAGAATTTCTTCTCCCAGTTTTTGCTTATCCGTTCTGATTCCTTTCTAAATCTGTAATAAATTTACAGAGTTAGATATTGTATTAGCTACATATGAGCAATAGCAAATCAATATCACCAATACCTTTCCATCTTCCTTTTCTCACTCTCTAAATTAGCCTTTAATAGTTCTACTTGCATCGCCAACATTCTTTTCTCTTCATCCTTTCAATGGAAAATATCACAGTTAATGACACGAACAATATACCCCACTTCTTCCTAAATCTGAAAAGGGTGTTCCTATTAAATAGCATGCATATGCTAACTACTACAGAAAGTAATCTGAGAGAACAATGAGTTGGATTTACTTGCAAACATCTATAAATCAGAAGAATTTAGGATTCCATGTCTCCATTCCCTGTAAATGACTGACTTAAAGGAAGTCCACTCTAAACCGCATTACAAAGCAACCACACTTCAGCACCCTCCCGCCACAAGGCACCCCACTTTCGCAATCTTTCTTCCCTCCTTTATTGTGGCCTTTCATGGCTCCTCATGGGCAACAGGTGCCCCCACTTACTCTAATTCCCATTTCTATCAAAACAGTTCTCAGGAAAGGATCTGACCAACTCAATCACACTAGAGATTTATGACATTTTTCAGTACTGTCTATATTTTGGAAGAGGACAAGTATTTCATCAAAAGAAATGAATCTCTATCAGTGAACTTGTGGACATGTTGTGGATGAGTTTTTTAAAGGTGTGGCAGGGATGTACAACTAAATCATACTAGAGAGACAATCAAGTCCTCTATCTTTTCATAGTATAGCTTCCAAAGTCTTTGTTACTTCCTAAGAATAGCCAGAATTAATGTAAACAATACGTAGGTTAAAAATAATGGTCATAGTAGTCATCATCATACCTTAATCAACGAGAATCTCGGTCTTTCTTCACGTACCATGTCAGGTGGTAGATGTTTAGCCTGGCAAGAAAATAAACCAAGGTAAATACAACATTTCAGTGCATAAAGATGTGGTTTTCTGCAGCTTAGGAAAGGACACTGAGGCTTAAAATATGCCAGTCCCAGCCCCAGATCTTCTCTGCTTTATCTCATTTATGGAACTCAGTGTGTATACGCTGCATCTGCAACTGGACAATGACAGTCCATCAAAAACAATTCCCCACTATTGTCTTTTTTTTTTTTTTGGTGGTGGTACTGAAGATTGAACTCAAGGGGCATTCTACCTCCGAGTTACACCCCCAGCCCTATTTTTTATTCTTTATTTTGAAACAGGGTCTCACTAAGTTGCAGAGGGCCTCAGTAAGTAGCTGAGGCTGGCCGCGAACCTGCGATCCTCCTGTCTCAGTCTCACAAGTACTGGGATTACAAGTGTGCACCACCACGCCCAGCTCTCATTATTGTTTTTAGAAATGTGTTTTGCGCCGGGCATAGTGGTGCATGCTTGTAATCCCAGTACTTGGGAGGCTGAGACAGGAAGATCTGGGTTCGCGGCCAGCCTCAGCTACTTAGTGAGGCCCTCTGCAACTTAGTGAGACACTGTTTCAAAATAAAGAATAAAAAATAGGACTGGGGGTGTAGCCCGGTGGTAGAATGCCCTTGGGTTCCATCCCCAGTTCTGCCAAAAAAAAAAAAAACACACACACACAAATGTGTTTCACTGTAAGTATAGGTTAGATTTTATCATTATTTTTTTTCTTTTTGTTGTACTGGGTATTGATGGAACCCAGGACCTTGTTCACCATAAGCAAGTGTTATACTACTGAGCTACGTGCCCAACCCCCACTTAAAAAAATAAAGCAGGCAGTTATTAACCAATGAAGCTACAAGATCACAAAACATTACTTTAAAATGATCATTATGATGAATTTTCACTACTGTACCTTTCTGATTGGAAGGGATAGCAGATTATTTGGAAATGAGAAAACAGATGGTATAAAAATCTTGGTTGTGCTGGGGGTGTAGCTCAGTGGTAGAACATTTGCCTAGCATGCTCAAGACGCTGGGTTCAAATCCTGGCATCACAAAAACATCAGCAACAACTTCTTGGTTGTTTTCTGTATATACAATGCACAGAAAAGTTGCTACTTATCACCACCACTACCTTCTTTGAGTAGGTTCTGTGACCCAAAAGGCCTCTGGTCCGTTGCAATCAGTCGGTGTTGGCTCTGTCAAGGAGGGTCTGCGGCCAGGTCTGGGAGTAGGGCTTAGAGAGAGCTGAGTAGTTCTGCAGCATAAGGCAAAGGAACCCTGAGCTCCCCTGAGCAGAGTGCGGGGTGGTCAAGATGGGGACTGGCCAGGGCAGAGCCAGAGCCGGCAGGTGCTGGGGTCTGGTGAGTGGCCAGTGGCCAGTACCCAGGCTGATGTCCAATACTCAATTTGATATGATGTAAACTCTCCCTATCATTGTCTTCTTCAACCTCCTCAAACTCACATATACAAAGGTGTGATATATATGGGAGGTTTTATATAAATTGCAGAATAAGATGGAATTCAGTATATGATTGAGCAAAATACAAGAGGATGGCAAGCAGAATGTGATGAGATTCAGAAATTGACATAGTTCAGTGGAAGAAGCAGCCCAGACCTAGCAACAACCATCAGCAGGAGGAAACTGCAGTGTGCACATGCAGAAACCATGGGCCCCGCAGAAACCGGGCTCCCCCGAAGTGCTCGGTGTGGGTGTTTTGTTTGTATCTGGAATGTCCCCTAAAAGCTCGAGTGTAGAAGGCACGTCCCCAACGCAGCAAGGTTCAGAGCTGAGACTTTCAGGCAATGAGTGAATCATGAGGGCTCTGGATTGATCCACTGATAGCTGTGAGGTGGGACCTAGTTGGAGGATGTCAGTCACTGCGGCATGTTCTGGAAGGGTTTATGTTCTTCCCCCATCCCCCTCTGCTTATAGCTGCCATGAGCTTAACAGCTTTCCTCTCCATGCCCTTCCACCGTGATGTTTCTGCCTTGGAGCTAGATGACCATGGACTGAACCTCCAAAACCATGAGCCAAAATAAATCTTTCCTCCTCTAACTTATTCTAGTCAGGTATTTTGGTTGCAGTGACAAAAAGATGACTAACATAGTAAGTATGAGTCAACTTTCCATACATTTGAAGAAATATAAAGGTCAGCAGAGAGGGGCAGAGAGGATTCAGCTGATATCAGCTGCAATGTGTATAAGTAACAAAATTAGTAATAATAGCCATAAAAGCTACAATTTATTGAGTGCCTATTATGTAGCGGGCACTTCATACATGATATCATTTATCTCTATATACTGACTTATTCACTTCTTTGTGAATAGGTCATTGATCCTGGGGGGCATTCTGCCTCCGACCTACGCCCCCAGCCCTTTTTATTTTTTACTTTGAATTAGGGTCTTGCTAGGTTGCTGAGGTTGGTCTCAAACCTGTGATCCTTCTGTACTGTGATCCTCCTGAGTACTGGGATTACAGGCATGTGCTACCATGCCCAGCTAGATGAAGATAATATAATAAGCAACTAGAGCAAGGGCCTGAAATTTGAAAGAGGAATTGATCTTAGAGATATAATTTGGGAGTCATCAGTGTATTACTTGAAGCTGAAGAGTTGGATAAGGCCACTCATGAATTTTATAGATAGATGAAAGCAGAGTCAGGGATAAAAGCCTGCCCCTAGGCATGGAGGACCAATGGATTTGATTTGTTCCTGGTGGACGGGAGAATCCTTGGGACTGACTTAATCCTGAACCTTGGACCCTGACCATTGCTCTAAGCTTAGTTCTCAACCTCTAACCCCCCCTCTGTCAGCACCCACAATCCTGGAGATGCCTTGGGTCATTCTAGAACTACCCAAATAACTGTTCCTTCAGTTGTCTACAAAGTACCTTAAACTGCCTAGCAGACACTACCTCCAACCATCAACAGCGCTGTGACTCAGTCACCCCAAGGACCATGTGAGGGAAAACTAGCCCCAAAGAAACCCGACGGGACACCACCACCACTCAACACAAGCGACAAAGTCTTTGTCATCATTAGCTTTCACTGGCCTCAAGAAAGTGGGGGTCCTCAAAGTGACATGAGGCAGGTACTTTTTGGGGATCCTTCCACTGTTTGTTCTCAAAGGGCACAGTTCAGTTGAACCATCTCCCTGCCCAGGGCACAAGGGGCACAGAGCGAGCTCCCTGCTACTTGGTTGGCAGAGGACCATGGAGATCACTGGAGCAAGAGCCCCAAGCTGTAGGAGGCTTTACCAGCACGCCAAAGGAAAAATCTAACCCAAACTAAAAAGTTACGCTACCTGGAGGAAAAGGGATGGAACTGGGTAGCATCGTGTTGAGCAAAATAAGCCAGATTCAGAAAGTCAGGGGTCGTATGTTTGCTCTCATATGTGAAAGCTGGAGAGAAAAAAAGTTTAAAAAACCAGGGACCTTATAAAAATAGAAGCGAAGCCAGGTGTGGTGGTGCACGCTTGTAATCCCAGTACTTGGGAGGCTGAGACAGGAGGATCACAGGTTCTTGGCCAGCCTCAGCAACTTAGTGAGGCCCTCCACAGCCTAGTGAGACCCCGTTTCAAAATAAAAAATAAAATAGGGCTGGGGGTGTAGCTCAGAGATAGAATGCCCCTGGGTTCAGTCCCCACTGATACACAGACACACACACACACACACACACACACACACAGGCGCGCGCGCACAAACACACACACACACACACACACAGAAAAAAAAAGGGGGAGCCAGGCGCAATGGTGCATACCTGTAATTCCAGTACCTGGGAGGCTTAGAAAGGAGAATCACAGGTTTAAAGCCAGCCTCAGGAATTTAGTAAGACCCTCAGACACTTAGCAACTTAGGGAGATCAAAATAATATTTTTATTTCAAAATAAAAAGCAAAGGGCTGGGGGTATATCTCAGAGGTAGAATGCCCCTGGGTTCAATTCCCAGTACCAAATAAATAAACAAATAAATACATACATAAATGCATAAATAAAAATAGAAGGGAGACTAGTAGAGTAGAGGAAGGGAACTAGAGGAGGTACTGAGAATGAAACTGACCAAATTATGAATGTGCATGGATGAATATGTCACAGTGAATCTCATTATTATGTATAATCATAATGCACCAATAAAACATTAATCCCCAGAAAATTAGGAAAACAAATTGGTTAAATAAAAATAAGTTTCCATGCAGAAAGACAATTGTATCTTACTTCATTTGCTATATCCAAAGTCCCATGAGTTATTAAAAATTTATTTTTAAAAACTCTGTCTTTAAAGTCATGTATAGTAAAAATCAGTTTTAATCTTTAAACTCCTTTTTCCTGACTCTCATATAATGATCAACTATGTAATAACTAAAGATAAGACTGTACTAAAACATATCTTCTGTAAAGCAAATAATTATTCAGTGTCTCCAAAAGCCAATAATATTATGATAACGAAGATAGCATCTCTTTTCATTAAGAAAAGGAGAAAAAACAGAAAAAAAGTGCTGCATGTTGACCAGAGTGTTTGCTCTTTGGTTTGAGTTGACCTTTCCACTCTGCTGCAGCATGTTACACGGAGTCCTGGCTCGGTCCACCTGAAGCTGTCATCTTGTTGTATCAGCTGCTGACATTCCATTTTCTCTAGACTACCCACACTGATCTGTACGTGGCCACTTCATGGACAGTGCAAACACTGGACGGCTAACCAACAGAATAGAGGTGAAAATGAATGACAATATTAATAGGAAGTACATAACTTCCTGAGTAGGCAAACTATATAATCATAAAGATAATATCAAATTTGTGATTCTAAATAATTGGTTATAAGTATTTGTCATTTTCTTTTGGATTTATATAGATTTATAACCAAAACAATCAACAAGATTAGAAATAAGATTCACTCATATCAGAAGTTATGCTTCTTCAATTTGCTAGCACTTATGATAACTTTAAAAAATAATAATCCAAATTAGGAGTCAACAGTCAAGGTTTATTAATATGAGAAAAAGCAAAATTATGTTTATTAACTGCCATAAGATTCACCATATTTCTTGTCATATCCTCACATCCCTGATCTCTCTCTCTCTCTCTCTCTCATTTTTTTTGGTCAACAGTCATTACATTCTTCTAGTTCTCTTAATTTACACAAGCATCCTTCTTCCAAAACTTTGGCCATTCTTTCTAGACTTAATGAAAAGTATTTTGCATCTTGGTCTCTTTTTCCTTTAAACCATGAAATATATTACTATCAAAACAATCTTTCTAGCTGGGGGCAGTGGCTCATGCCTACGGTCCCAGTGCTTGGGAGACTTGACACAGGAGGATTGCAGGTTCAAGGCTAGCCTTAGCAATTTAGCAAGATCATTTTTCAAAATAAAAAATAAAGTAGGGCTGGCTCAGAGGTAGAACACCCCAGTGTTCAGTCCTCAGTACCACAAAAAATACAAAATAAAACAACAAAAAGAAAACAAAAGTAAAACAATCTTTCTAACTCATCATGAAGAAAGATGATTTTTCTCTCCCTAAACATTCACTATTTTGACTTACATTAACTTTTTTTTTTACCTTCCAAGGAAACATCTACTTTTAACACTAGTAATGTCCCAATGGGTGGCTTGGTCAGGTGAAGGAGGAGGAGTTAGAAGCACATGAAAAGAGGAGAAGCAGCTTCCCCTACTTACAATTGGAGCAGAAGATACTTGAGAATTGGAAACACAGAGTAAGAGACAAGTCGGTATGCGATGGAGCACTCTCATCACCGAGGCCAAAATCAGAACAGAACAGTTATGCACCTGTAGCACTCGCGAGTTTCCCAATGAGTTGTTAAGCCAGGGGAAATCTTCCAAGAATAGGATAAGACTTTCCTCATTTGCTGTGCCCCACTGGTGCCGCTGCATGATCGCACATGTGAGCCTTGCAGAATCCAGGTGGCTCAGGCTGTGTGCAGACCTCAAACATGTCTTCTCAAAGGCCCGGAAGACCACAAAATTCTGTGTGGCCTCGGTCTTCTCCTCGACTCCAGATCATCCTAGACCTGCTGCTCATGGTCAGATATGTAGCAGTAGATACACATCTTCTATCAAACTACCCAATCTAAAATGTTTATCATCAGGACACTTCCATGGGAATGTGTCTACTGAAGGTGACACTGCCATTATTTATGATGGCAAAAGAAGGGAAATAATCTCTCAAGAAGGCACTAGTAAATTGATCGAGGTTGGGTGGGTAAGTTGTGCTGTTTTATTGGAATGAGGTAGTGCACATAATTGATTATGCACATATTCTGTGGCATGGAACAATGTCCCCAACATCTTGCTGAATGTGCAATGCCACAGACTTGTCTAAAAGGACGGTCACAGGAGGTTTTCAGTGGTCATCTTTGGGTGGTACGATTTCCTTTTAACTTTCTTCTTTTGACATTTCTTTACTGAACTAATTTTGTATGGTAAGTATGTATCTGTATTTTTTAATAAAAATTTCAGACATTTGGCTCCCACTTAGATAGCAAAAATGCTATGCCAGCATTAACAACATGAAAAGTCCAGGGTTAACTACCAAATCACAACTTTTGTTGAACTCATCAGAGAACTCAGGTCATACTCAACCTGAATTTCAGCAAAAACGTAGAAAGTGTTAAAGAGAGTCACATGGAAATACTAGAAATAAAAAAGGCAATAATAGAGATGAAGATGAAAGAATTTGATAGGATCATTAGTAGACTCAATACAGTACATTAAAACAACCACTGAATTTGAAAATAGATCAAAAGAAACTACTCAAACTGAAACAAAGAGAAAAATTTAGTCTAAAATTAATGAGCAGAACATAAAAGAGTTTTGGAACAATATCAACTTATCTTACAAAGACATACGGTCATGGGCCACATGACTTTTGGTCAATGATGGGCTGCATATAATTACAGTATACACTAGGTATAAAGAAGCTATACCATCGACTTTGTGTAAGTATACTTGATGATGTTCACACAACAAAATCACCTAACAATGCATTTCTCAGAACATATCCCCATCATTAACTGATACAGGATTGTATTTGAAGGCAAAGGCATAATTGAAGGTAATAGTCATGAGTTAATGAAAGACATAAACCAAAAATTCAAGAAACTGAATCAGGCTAAACAGAAATAGGAGAGAAAAAGATGGGGAGAGAATTGGGCAACAAATACCCAAAGATACATTATATTCTAACTGTTAAAAAAGCAAAGATAAACTCTTGAAGTCACTGCAATATAAAAGACGCATTACAGATAAAGAAACAAAACTTACAGTAGGCTTCTTGTCAGAAACTATGTAAGCCAAAACAATGGAGTCAAAATATTAAAATACTGAAATCATCAAAATATTAAAAGAAAAGAAAATGGCCAATCCAGACTTCTATGATCAGAAAAATAGGTATCAAAATGAAGACAAAATAAAGATTATTTTTTAGACACAAACAAAAACTAAGAATTCATTACCAGAAGATGAAAAGGAAGAATAGACCAGGCAGAGACTTGGATCTATTCAAAGAAATTAGAGCTCCCTAAATAGTATAAATGAAGGCATCAAATATGAATCTTGGTGAGAAAAATTATATCAATTTTTATAACATGAAAGTATCTTAAACTGTAAAAATTTTTGAAGGCTAGAATTGTATACCTCTAAAGGAAACATTGGAAAATATTATCCAAAGGTATTTGGAGCAAGATGCATGGATAGATATATTTTATAGCAGCTTTCTGGAGCACTCTTAAGAAACATTCTCTTTACTGATGAAGACTGAGCTATTTAGTGGGAGATTTCCAGAGGTTCCTACAAATTGCAGTGGCTTTTTATTGACTTCTTATAACCAGCTGCTTTGGTGCTTCAGTCTGAAATCTTTTTTCTTCTTTTTTTTTTTTTGTGCTACTGGGGGTTGATTCCAGGGGCATTGTACCTCTGAGCTACCCCCCTTTTTATTTTTTTGTTTTGAAACAGGGTCTTGCTAGGTTCCTGAGAGTCTTGCTACACTGCTGAGGCTGTCCTTGAACCTGGGATCCTCCTGTCTCAGCCTCCTAAGTACTGGGATTACAGGCGTGCGTCACCATTCCCAGCTTTGAAATCTTTTTTTTTTATTTTAAAATGTTTGCTTTCCTAGCTTTTCCAATGGTTGCAGAACAATCTAAATGTCTATACTGAAATCTTCATCATTTTAATCTTAAAAATTACCTTTGAAATATGCTTATGCTTTATTTAATGCAAACCAGACAGCAATGCCACGTATTTTGATCGGAATCCACTTGCATATTCTCAACTAGATAAACAGGCCAGCAGAATTACACTGTAGGTTGTTCAGGCTCATGGCCACCTATTCTGGTAGCATGAATCAAAATAAATGTTCACCGTGCATACTCAGCCATTGGACTAACTGGAATCTAAAACACTCCAGCGGGTTGTAGGTAACTCCTTTTTCTATTCCACATCTTTAACTCCATTTCCTATTCCAGAGTGGAAGTAGAAAGAGGAGTGGACCTCAGCCAATACCGTGCGTGCTATGGACTCCAGCTAATCCAATGATCGAAATATATACATATTCTTAACAGAGAAACGATTCCTACATTGAGATTGGTAAAGTAGATCCTCTAGCTATTTTTAAGATTTTTAATAGCGTAAATAAAAGTATATCTTTGTTCTTAATTAAGCTGCATAGGCTAAAAAAATTTAAGAAGTCTTCAGCATTGCCAAGCATTAAATTAATACAGTGAGCTATGACTGGTTATCTGAGGTTGTTCAGATGAGCACACTGGAAGTAATATGTGATAGATGAATAAATAAGGGAAAACTAATAACTTTGATAAGTTCATTTTTCTTGACAAGCTAGCAGAGATTATGCTGAGAAAAAGAAAACAAAGGGGGTATTAAATAACAAAATGTTTAAGAACCACCCTAAGTTCCTAGTGAAAAAAACAAAACAATGTGGTATAACTTCTACTGACTAATTCCCAAGGCTGCAGGACAAAGTCCGGGCCTGGCAAAGCCAGGCTGGAGAAACTGCCACGTTGGTCTAGCTGGGTCTAAGGGGGTGGCCGGTAGTCCACTGCCAGTGTTAGAGGCGTGTGGCCACCTCTGGTGTGGCCCTGCAAGCATCCTTCTCGAAGCAGTGCTAAGACAGTGAGGGCACCAAGCAGCAGCACTGGCTCATGCCGTGATGGCAGCCAGGATGACTGACAACATGGCGAATGCTCAAACTTCTGGGGAAAGACCCGCGTCTGGCAGTGCTAGGACCGAGCGTTCAGGAGTGGCCTCCGCTCCCAGGGGGAACTGGAGAGAAACCCACAGCTGAAGCCCAGGAAGGCGGGACAAAGCGACACCATGCAGTGAGGGGTAAAATGGCTGTCCTGTGGGTCCCTGCACATGTGGATGACACGCTGTTACCACAAGTCCATGTCACATGTGGTCAGATCCAGCATCTGCCCCCACTGCTGAGCATCTGGGAAGAAGAGGAAATTACCCAAATCTCAAACTCGCCTATTCCTGACTTACTTTAAATTATACTAACGTATTGTGAACTTCACAAATATGATAGTTTCTTGACAAAATAAATAAGAAAATATGTAAAGCCCTTTGAGTGATTTTCAACAAATAATATTTTTGTTTGCACAATAAATATTAAGTACTATTTTCACTAGAAATATTTTCCATTCCAAATATATTGAAAGCATTTATTTAATTCATCATCAACCTACCCAGAATAAAATAATGTAGAAGATAAAAGCTACCTTTCACTTGAAAACAGTTTTTTTTTCTTTTTTTGTGGTACTGGGGATGGAACCCAGGAACATTCTACCTCTGAGCTACACCCCAGCCTTATTTTTAGTTTTTTATTTTGAAACAGGGTCTCACTAAGTTGCGGAGAGCCTTGCTAAGTTGTTGAGGCTGGCTGCAAACCTGTTATCCTCCTGTCTCAGCCTCCCAAGTACTGGGATTAGAAGCATGTGCCACCACGCCCAACTTGAATTTTAAATTCAACTCAACTCAGTTTTTCAATTTTGGTCTCTGCGATCCTAATCTGAAAATGAATTCATTTTAGTGGCAAATGAAAAAATTTGATTTAAAAAATAAAAGAAGAGTTGGAGCCGGGCGTGGTGGCGCACACTTGTAATCCCAGTACTTTGGGAGGCGGAGACCGGAAGATCCAGGTTCGCGGCCAGCCTCAACTCTCTCTCTCTCTCTCTCCCTCTCTCTCTCTCTACTTAGTGAGTTCCTCCGCAACTTTGTGAGACCCGGTTTCAAAATAAAGTATAAAAAAATAGGGCCGGGGGTGTAGTGCGGAGGTAGAACGCCCCTGGGTTTTTTCCCGGTACTGCAAAAAAAAAAAAAAAAGAAGAGTTGGGCATGGTGGTGCACACCTGTAATCCCAGTACTTGGGGGGGCTGAAACAGGAGAATTGCAGGTTTGAGGACAGCCGAAGCAAGTAGTGAGACTCTCATCAGCCTAGCAAGACCCTGTTTCAAAATAAAAATAAAATAGGGGCTGGGGGTATAGCTCGGAGGTAGAATGTCCTTGGGTTCAATCCCTAGTACCACACACAAAAAATTAAAAAGTAAAAAATAAAAGAAGTAACTGTACTGTATGATTTCAATAATCTCTATATTTTGAAGTTATTCATATTAATGAAACAAAAATCTATTATGATAGGGAAATTCTTTTGTGTCAGCACACTCTATCAAAATACAGTGAATGCCCTTTGACAACCTCTGAAGACTGTGCACAAGTCCAGGACTGCCCTCTCTCTGCACTACCCATTGCTCGGTGTTGCCAGATCAACAATAAGCAACGTGCTGGCTCTCTCCCATCGCTCTGAGGAACCATTAACAATTCTATTTGTCAAGCCAAGCCAATGGAAAAAAGAATGGAGTCATGGAACAGTGGACAGAGTATATCATTTTCTTCTCTGATACAGTTTATTTTAAATTTCATGTGCAATTTAACCAAATAAAGGGTTGCACGGAAAGGAATAGTAAATTTCCTAAGGAAGGATTTTTTCCCCTTTATCTGCCTAGCCTATAATAATAGTTCCATATCCTGTAATAATAATTTTTTAAAAAATTACTAGGCAATCTCAATGTCATGTATTGGGAAGGGGGAGTGGGGAGGGAGCCGGGAGAAGCTCACCAGGTGCTGTGTGCATGTGTGTCACTGTCACTATGAACTACATTATGATGTGAGACTACAATGCACCAAGGAAAGTATTTTAAAAACTACTTGTTTGCAGAGTGGCTATGGTCATAATTGCAAAACTACTGCAAAAATATTTTACCTAACACTTCTTAGATGTTAAAAAATATTCCAGAGTTTTTATTATTTTTTTTTTTTTGTCTGTACAAACTGCTTTACTATAAGCGCTCTTGGAATGGAAGCATAATTGACTTTGTCCCTTGTCCCACTTCCCACACAGACGCATTATTCTGCAGGTCTAAGCACACGCCATATGTTCCGTGCGTAGACCAGGTTACCCGTGGAAGCGCAGAAGTCTTCCAGCAAAGCAGTACTGGGTGCAACCTTAATTAGCTAATTACTTGGGGTACGGTCGGGAGGGGGAGGAAAACCTGGGAATCCAATTTAACCTTGATATGTGAAACCTTCGTATTTGAAATGTTTTACAGATATCAAAAAATAAACTTTACACAAGAACACTGTACAAATACCAAATTTTATGTTGTGAAATCTTTCATATATACAAATCTGACGGTGCAACGTTCATATCATGTTTTTCAGACTGGCCAAACACTCCGTTTATCACCGAGTGCTCTGCTGTGAGCAGCATGTGCACCGTTCCCACCGAATGACACAGATTTCAGAAAATAAGTATGATTAATTAGATAAGTTAAATGACTGATGTAAAAAGTTCCTACAGGGACCTCTCCATTTGGTCATTTACGCGTAGTAAACATTATAAACCCCTTTAAAGATCATTTTTAGGAGGTCCAGCTACTTTGATAGAGTTAAATATTTAAAAACAGAAGCAGGAAAATTATAACTAGTCTTTATTTCTGGAGTTAATATATGCTGAATAAACAACATGGGGAGGTAATATAAGAAAATACTTAAAATAATTATGGTTAATAACAGGAGTGTATAAGGTAATAGCAATAATGATCTAGAAAAAATATGTTTCACTTTAAAATTGAGTCAACTAACATAAAGAGGTAAATACCAGCTTGGGTCATCTTCCCCTCTCCCAGGGCCAATTCTGACTTATTGTTACACATTAACTTTGGAGTCTCTCCAGCAGACAACAAGTACTGTGAAGCTCTGCCAACATCCAGGTAGCGATGGTTATGGTCAGAAGAAAAGAGGAAAGCCTGTTGGAACCACCTCCTGCGCCTGTTGGGGGAACAGGAGGCCGCTCCTGGCTGTGACTCTGACAGCCCAGTCTCTCTCTGTGAATCGAGGACACTGGAGTGTCTGAGCCGGACTTCCAGGACTCCAGCCTTGGGGTCGACCTGGGGACGGGCACCGTCTGCGGCAGCTTGCAGCTGCCCCGCTGCTGGGACCGCGAGTGGACAGCTCAGCCGCTCTGCCCCAGTCGCTGGCTGGGCTTTGCAGTGCTTCCGGCCATCATCTCAGACCTCAGACCACAGACCTCGACACCTGACACATGAGCTCACGCTGCTCCCCCAGGCTCTGGGACAGCACGCTGCCAGGGCGCCCCCTTGATACTAAGGCCTGGAGAGGCCCAGACATAAATGCCTCAAATAACAAAGTGCTTACATTGTTTTTCAGAAAAAGCCTCCAGAACCTATTCAAGGACCCTTTGAAACTGGCTTTTTAAGAGTGGACATGCGCAGAAGCAGCCAGCCCATCCTATCAATGACCTTTAGCCCACGCCAGCTCAAAGTCCCCATTGCAGAGCATAAGAAGAGAAACAAATGGGCTGTGAAGCGGGATGATGAACATGGATGCCTGCACAGGAGGACCCCAAGACTTCCCCTTCTCACCACCAAATCAACCAGCAGCTTCTCCTCCCACCATCCTGTAGATCCCCCACGACCAACTCACCCGAGAGACAGATTTGTGGTCCTGGGGTTGGAACTCAGCATGCTGGGAAAACGTGCCACTGAGCCAGGCCCCAGACCTGTATATTTTAGTTTCACTAAGTTGTTCAGGCTGGCCTCAAACTTTCGATCCTCCTGCTCCAGCCTCCCAAGAAGCTGGAATTACAGGTGTGCGCCACAATGCCTAGCCAGATTTGTGCTCTTTTTAAATCTGTCTTCTTCATGGTGGGCCCCCAATAAAAAGCTTTTTGTTTTTGCAAAAACTTGGTGCCATATTTGGGCTTCTGAGCCCTCGCTCTGCAGCCCCTCCACACCATGGCTGCTTGGCTCAGCAGAAAGTACCGCACGCTCAGGCTAGTGTGCCTTTGTGTGTGTGTGTGTGTGTGTGTGTGTGTGTATGTGTTTTTATGGGGGGAGGACAAAAAACTTTCCCATGTCTGTATTATAAAAATCTTTTTTTTTTTTTAGCCAGGCATAGTGGTACATGCTTGTTGTGAGGCTGAGACAGGAGGATCACAGGTTCAAGGACAGTCTTAGCAACTCAGAGAGACCCTGTTTCAAAATAAAATAAGGATGGGGGTGTAGCTCAGAGGTAGAACTCCCCTGGGTTCAATCCTCAGTAACACACACACACACACACACACACACACACACACACACACACACAATGTGCAAATTCTCTTCCTTGAAGGGTTAATTGTACTGGTCTCTACTTGCCTCTACCTCCTCACATCCACAAGAGGAAATGCTCTTAGCAGAAAATGCTGTTTCTCATCTCCTGATGTTTCATTCCAAGTGGAGTGACTTCCACAGGTAGAACACCTAGCTCTCCTCACTCCTCCACTGGATGTGAGGAGGGATCCATTTGCCTGGAGAGTCAGCATGAAAGGCCTGCGCCTCTCCCGTCCCCTTTTTGGAGCCAGGATACACATTACACTCCTGATTTTGCGACACTCGGCCATGTCCTACATGTTGGAAATGCAACTTCCGCCCCTGTGGGGGAGGCAGGAAGAACATGGGAATACGCGGGAACAGGACTATAGGGCACGGGCGCCCACCTGTGTGAGTGGAGGGGCCTTCCCGTGAAGAACTGTGACCTGGAGTCTAAGCTTTCTGAGAGTCAGCACGGAAGAGGAGCTTTGCCTAGTTTCACAATTCACAGTGCCCACGGGTCATCTGCCCAGACACACCCTATAGTCCCACAGCTAAGAGCAGAAGAGAGGGCTCCACAGGCCCATGGCGAAGGGTGGTCTTGGGTACTAGAACTAGCAGTGTCTGGCCACCAGCCACACAGTAAGCCGGCAGTGAGCTGAGCTTCACAGAGCTACTGCTTCACATGTCCTTTTATGTGAAACACTGGTATCATCCTGGGTCTAGTAAAAACAGTTCTAAATTTTGGGGGGATGGTGGATAAGGACAGCACCACACAATCCATGCGTGCCTGTCTCTGACAGCGGGATTGGATCCAGTTTTCAACCTTAGAATCCTGCATGAGCAAATGGGAATCTTTGGTAAGCTTCTGTTAGATATTTGGTAGCAATGATTTAGAGATTATCTACCCTAGGAAGTCCTTGGAATGCAGTTTCTCTATTTTGTTAATTAAACTGAGACTCACTAAGGCTTAGTGACTAACCTATATAAACCACCAAGCTAGGGATAATGTTGGCATCCTCTTAGAAAAGCCTAGAAGGGCATGTTGGTTGGCAGGCAGAGCCCCTGCACCTACTTGAGCATCAAGTGAGCCTGGCTGGTGCTGGACCCCAGGTACAAGGCAGCAGCTGTCACGGTGCTAAGGGAGCCGGGGCGCGTGCACGTGAAGTGCCCGAGGGAGGGCCGTGTGAGCAGTCCTTACCAAGAGACGAGGCTCTTCCTTTGGAGTAGTAAATTTTTTCATCCTAGAGGATGACGTACTAGCTGACGGTGGCCTGGAAGGTGTCACACTCTTGGATGGAGAAGCCATGGACCGTGAAGACCACGGGGAAAAAGAGATTTCTCTCGTCTTGAGTGGTGGTTTCTGGCACACAAAAAAGAACCAGCTTTGTTATTCTCATGTTGTTCCTCAGATTTGTGCTCTTTCTTTTCATTCTTTTCCCTCCCCTAAGCAGCAATCACCAAGTTGAAGTTTTCAGATCCAAAGGGCAGGACTGTTCTTGCTCCCAGTTCCCCGGTCTGCCCTGGCCTGACTCGATGTGCAGGCTGGGCGCCTTTCTCCACTGGCCCCAAGGGTCCTCACATTCTAAGAAAAATACACCGACAGATTTACGTTCTCGTCCGAAAGGCTGGTCCTTGTGGAGTCAGGTGGGGTGGTAACTTGAGGTTTGCTTCAAAGTGGGGTAAAGGAAGGGGAGAAGGTGGGAAGGAAGGGAGGGAAGTGCAGAGGCAGGGAAGGAGCCTGAGCAGCCCCAGGGCCACACTGGCTCCCTGAGGCCCCGCCTGCTCCTCGGCTGACTCCTCTCCCTGTCTGCCAGTTAGCTCCCAGGCCCATTCACACTTCTTGCTTCACCTCCAAGCGCTCCGCTCTTTCAAACTCAGACATCAGAAAGCAAAAAGTCCCAGCATGGTATGTAGAGAGTCTTTAACCCAGATGCCAAGAAAAGAGAAACAGAATAAAAGAGGTAAGGGGGGGTATTAAATACGAACCCTGACACTTAGGACGTTATGCTTTCTTCTCATTTCCATGTTTTCTTTCTGTTTATTAATCTGTAAGATTAAAGGCCCATATCATTTGTTACCATTTGCACAGACTAAAAAACATGATTTTTAAATAAAACATCCCGAAGCAACTTACCAGTAGCACTTAAAACCATTTCACTGCTGAAACAATTATGGGAATATGAGTTATAGGACTGAATATGAATTAGAAAAGAAAACAAATTTGTACCTAGAAAAAAACACTTAAAAATAAGTGAACAGAAAGTCGAGTGTGGTGGCACAGGCTTGTAATCCTAGTACTTGGAAGACTGAGACAGGAGGATCGCAGGTTCTCAGCCAGCCTCACCAACTTAGCAAGGCCCTCTGTATCTTAGTGAGACCCTGTTTCAAAATAAAAAAAAAGAAAAGGAAAGGGAAGGGAAGGAAAGAAGAGAAGAGAAGAGAAGAGAAGAGAAAAGGAAAAGAAAAGAAAAGAAAAGAAAAGAGAAAAGAAAAGAAAAGAAAAGAAAAGAAAAGAAAAGAAAAGAAAAGAAAAGAAAAGAAAAGAAAAGAAAAGAAAATTGGGCTAGGGCTGTAGCTCAGAGGTAGAATCCCCAGTCTCTCTCTCTCTTTCTCTCTTTCTCTCTCTCTCTCTCTCTCTCTCTCTCTCTCTCTCTCTTACACACACACACACACACACACACACACACACACACACACTCACACACACATACCAGAAATGGATAAAATTGTAAATATTTAAAGTCTTTACCATTTAGTTATAGCTTTAAGTACAACAGAAATTATAGAGAGGCAAGTGCTATTTGCTTATGATGTGGTAATTTGATACATTATTATAATAGCTATAAATCCTAGACCTTATTATATTTTTAAGAAGTTAAGATAATTTAATAGCTAAGCTTCAATAAAATAATAAATGAAATTTTACTTTAAAAGTCAATTCTAATTTCCAGAAACAAAAGCATTGTAGCAAAAAATTACCATTATTCAATGCTTCAATAATGTTACTATTTTTGTACTATGAATTTATGAGCAATGCCAGTGATTCTAATTATGACTAATTTTATTTGAAATTAAACAATGAGAAATACATCTGTTAATCACATTGATACCTTTTTTTGTGTGTATATGGTACTTGGGATTGAACCCAGGGGCATTCTACCTATGAACTATACCTCCAGCCCTATTTTATTTTTTATTTTGAAACAAGGTCTCACTAAGTTGCAGAAGGCCTAAGTTGCTGAGGCTGGTCTTAAACCTGTGATCTTCCTGTCTCAGTCTCCCAAGTACTGGGATTACAAGTGTGCACCACCACGCCTGGCTAATCACACTGATATCTGAACAACCACCACAATGGATTTCCCAAAACTCCTCTTATCTAGAGAATTAAGCAGAACTCAACAAGGATATATCTTACGACATATTGCAGTCTGGAAAGGTAGTTATTGGATATGATGGTCTTGGTGGGTTTGAACTTGAGCTTAATACTAAATTCAGCTCCATTAAAATGGTTTAAAAATAATTCTCTCCAAAATCCTCAAAAAATATTAGAAAATTGAACCTAGTGGTATATAAAATGTATAATAAATCATGACAAAGAGTTTTTCTTAGGAATGCAAAAATGCTTTAATATACAAAAACCAAAAGTGCTTCAGTACTACAGAATAAAAGAGAAGATATAAAATCATGTCCATAGCCAAAGAAGAAAGCATTTGACAAAATTCAATACCCATTCATGACAAAAAGGTCCAATTTATCAATCTTTCCGCCTATGGATTGTGTTGTGCATATCAAGTCTAAGAACTCTTTGCTCAGCTCTCGATTTCTAAGATCCCCATCGTGCACACTTAGCTTGGAATACTCAGCTGACCCCTCTGCTTCCCTTGATGTTTGACTTTTGACATGGAAAGCCCTTTCTCCCTTGTCAACTCTCTGATGCTTTACAAAGATGTTTGCAATATTTTATCTAAAATGTTTTGGGTTTTTTTAAGTGGGAGTTGGTTTGAACCCTTAGCTCACTTGATTTCTCCCAGTAATCAATACCAGTGTGGTTAACATTAAAAGCCTGAACCTTCTTTTCCATAAGGTTTCAATTCTGTCTCAGGATTTTCTCAATTACACTGGAGTTGATACGTAAACTTAGGTCCATTTGGAATTCCTGAACTAATAGAAGCTTCCAGCCATTAGGGTTGCAAACATCCAGGCTACCCCAAGACTGGAGCTTTCCCTAGGAGTAGAATTTTCCAGGCTAAGACTAGAAGAGTGCTGGGCAGACCAGGAGGAGGCAGTCATTCCAGCACTGTGGGCATTGTTTGCACCACTAAATGTGTGAATAGTTCACTTTTTCTTTCTTTTTTTTTTTTTTGCGCAGTACCGGGGATTGAACCCAGGGGGGTTCTACCTCAGAGCTACACCCCAGGCCCTATTTTTTTATCCTTTATTTTGAAACAGGGTCTCACTAAGTTGCGGAGGGCCTCACTAAGTAGCTGAGGCTGGCCGCGAACCCGGATCCTCTGGTCTCAGCCTCCCAAGTACTGGGATTACAAGCGTGCACCACCATGCCTGACTTCACTTTCTCTTCTTTAAGGAAGGGAGAGAAACTGCACATCTTACTAATAGGAACAGATACACCTGTGGCCCAGTATCTCCTTCTCCATCTGCATGCTGTTGGCTGGTCAGTGAGCTGGCTCAGCAGGGCTGAAGAGAGTCTCTGGAAGACCCACAGGACACTGGCTGATACTGATGACGTTGGTTTCACCTCTCCTAGCTCAACTCTGGGTGCTCCTCTTCTTACACACTTCCCTGGCCAGGAGGCTCCTTGTACCACAGTGTACTAGATGGACCCAGTTCCCCTTCCAGCATCTCTGTAAATCTACAAAGAGGTATGGAGGTGGGGTCCTTCTCCTGCAGCACTTTCTGACATTCATCTGCCCAAGCTCACCTCTTGGTGGGGTAGATAAAGATCAAGGGAGTGTTTCCTCTCTGTTAATTCTCTTGTAAGTTTTTAATCAATAAACTCTATATCTACGCCACGTCTTAGTAGAATGCATGCTTGCACCCCTTGCTAATGCATGCCTGTACCCTTCGCTAATCATCTAGGACTATAACAGCGCAACACTAGATAGTACCCACAGTAAGCACTTAGCTTAACATTGTATCAGATGAATGAGAATTTCCTCAAGTGGAAATTTGGAATTTTCTGCCTGACCTCAGCCTTAATGGCTTACATTCATTGAAATGTATTACTAAAACATTCCAACAGTGATGTGTCAAGGAAAAGAATCAGTGAATAAATTAATTAAAAGGAAGAGGATCAGAATCATAAAAGGATAAAGACCTTAACAAAAGTTGGCTAAGAGTATGTCCTTATTAAATAGGGCAGTGGAACTCAACATGTGGTCCAAGAACCCTCGGGGTCTCCAAGACTTTCAGAGGTTTTGTGAAGTCTATATTATTTTCACAATATTAAGATATTAATTGCCTTTTATTCACTCTCCTGGTCTCATGAGTGTTGAGTGTACAGTGGAGTTTTCCAGGGGCTATGTGATATATTTATCATGATATGAAAATACAAAAGCAAATATGAGAATCCAGCGATCTTCAAGGAAGCCAGATAGTAAAGAAATTTGCAAAACTGTATGACAATGCCAGTCTTGCTAAACATTTTCTGTTTTTTTTTTTTGTGTGTGTGTGTGGTACCGGGGGTTGAACGCAGGGGCGTTCTACCTCTGCACTACGCCCCCGGCCCTATTTTTTTATACTTTTATTTTGAAACCGGGTCTCACGAAGTTGCGGAGGGCCTCACTAAGGAGAGAGAGAGAGAGAGCTGAGGCTGGCCGTGAACCCGGATCCTCCGGTATCCGCCTCCCGAAGTGCTGGGATTACAAGCGTGCGCCACCATGCCCGGCCAACATTTTCTGTTTTTAAAAATATTTTTATAAATAATATGCTATTTATATTGAATGTAAAGGGTTAATTATTATTTTTAAATGATCTAGTAAGTCAATAGATTCTGTTTTAATTTCACATACAGTAAATATCAACCAATAAAAACCATCTAAGCCATATTTCCTTGAATGCCTCAATTTTTAAGAGCACAGAGGGACCTCGGTGTGGTGGTGCACACCCTTAATTGCAGTACTTGGGAGGCTAAGGCAGGAAGATCGCAGGTTCGGGACTAGCCTCAGCAACTCATCAAGACCCTCAGCAAGAGAGATCCTGTTTCAAAATAAAAAATAAAAGCACTGGGGGTGTATCCTGGAGGTATAATGCCACTGGGTCCAATCCCCAGTACAATCATCATCATCATCATCATCATCATAAAGAAATCCCGAGACCAAAAAGTTTGAGAACCATTGGAATAGGAATTAGAAGTAATGAAACCACATCATAGTTATTCTGCCTATTTTGTAGCTATGTCACATGTATGTCTCAACAGTATTACCAGCTTGCTAAACTAGACATAGTTCATGCAATTGAGTGGCTTAACCCAAAAACTAATCATTTTTTATTATTCATGCCTTCATTTACTCATAGCAAAAATTTTTGAGCATCTGTTCTACGACAGCCACCATGTCAGGTTTGGGGTACAACCGTGAACAAGATGCAGCTGTTTGCTTCGAGTTGCTGGCCGGATGGGACAAGACAGTTAACAAGCCATCTCCACAGAGTGCGATGGGGGGGCATCTCAGCCAGGCTGGGTGAGTTGTGGGGAAGGAAGGTTTCCCAGAGGAGGTGGTGCCTGACCTCTGACCTGGGGAATGAGTGGGTGCTAACCAGGCGCCCACCAGAAGACAGCACGTCAGCCTAGCACGAGCAGTGCTGACGCATCTTGTATAAACCTCCTGATTGTAAGAGGAGAGCCTGTCTGCTGACTTCAGGTAGGGCGGATTGCTGCAGAGTCTGTGGACTTCCTTCTGATAAATTTTGAGCACCTGCTCAAGGGAGCTCTTCCTCTCATGAGATTTGCCCTCTGCCTGTTTGACATAGTAAGTAAGTTGTGGAGGCTGAGCTGGGCTACCAGATGTGGAGCACATTTGGCTGATGGGTGGGTAGGGACTCACTCATAGTAAAACAGGGACATGGACAGTAGAACTTGCTCCTCTGCCTGCCATGGCATACAGGGATGCAGTCAAGCTCAACCACATCAGTCTTAGGGCTGCTATTTCCAGAACTTGGATGTCATGCAGGTGTGCACGGTCACAGGCAGCGTCAGTTTCCCAGCTAGATGGCCAAACACTGCCACATCTCGTGCCATGGGACTGGGCAGATGTGAAGCATGCCTCGAAGGGAACTCAGACACAGGAACCCAGGTATGGGACCAGGCCAACTGCAGTGAGCTGGGCCCCCAGAACAGGGCCAGAGCAATGCCTGCACCTCCTTCTATCTCAAGTCTGGATTGTTCTGAGAAGCCACATGCACTGGGATGAAGCGGATGGAAATTAGGTCGGGGAAGAGTTCAATCACAGTGCTTTTCTGATGAGGACCCTCTCTCCCTCTTTTGTTAACTTCTAGACAAATGAAAGTTACTCAGCCTAGGAATTGTAGGAAGATACAAAATTATTTAGTATACTTCCCCAGAAGCCAATCTAAAAATAGCCACTCAGAATTCATCACTTACCTATCTTTATCCATCATTCCTTTTTATTACTGCTCTTCGACTTTTTACACTAGACTCTTAATGGGCCAGAAAATAACTTGTACTGGGAAACAGTAATAGACAAGCAAGAAACAAAAACCTTTCCATAAGAACGCTTTTAAATTTTTACAAAACGACTGTGGTCAGCTCCACCTTCCCCCACTCCTCCTTGTCAGGGTAATCACAGATCCTACTTTATGGGAAAGAGTAATAGAGCCCGAAACGAAGGAGCCCAACAGCAGCGAAGCCGTCTTCTTCCAGGTGCGCAGCAGAATGCCTTGGGAGAGAGGATGGGAGGCAGGTATCCCATGGAAACCCGCATCGAGGAGGACCTTGGGCTCCTTCCCTCTGCCGAAAACATGAACCTGCAAACTCCTCAGCACCCTCAAGGCTCTGGTGCTGTCGTGGACTTTGACACAGGCTCCTGCTGCTTGGCAACAACCTTGGGGCTCAACAAACTTCTAAACAACAAAATAAAATGTGATTGGTTCCCCTGTGGGTGATACAATAGCACCAGTTAAATACTTACAGTAAAAAAAAAAAAGGCAAAGTATATGGAGTCTGCTCCTAGGATAGGCACAGATTTGCTGACTGCGTAGTTTAATTTCTCCTCTGTTGCCGCTAAAAAACAAACAATCTAACATTTGCTTCCTACCCTATGAAAAGGCTTCCCATTTTAATGACAACATGCACACACTGAGTTGTTTGTTTTTGGAAGCAGAGCCTGGACTTTTTCTTTGCAGGAACGGCAGAGGAGGGTAGAGGATGGGGTAGAAGAAATTGACCAAGTGGACTCAAATAATGGAGACTATTTTTATATGCCAGGTATTTAAAAGTAAAGGCTTCACAGTAACATATTTGTGAACACATGGTTTTTGTGAATAGCTGACCATGACTTTCCCCCCATCGCCTACATTCCCAAGTTGGCTTCATAGAAGGCCTTATTGTGATCCAGGAGCATTGTTTCCATTAATTTCTATGACAAGGAACCCAAAACACAGGGTGCTGAGAGTAACAAAACCAAGTTAGGGAAATAGCCATGACTTGGCACAAAGTATGACAAGCTGTAAGAAAGCGAATGTTTCAATATCTGAAGCGGTGTTGATTTCCTATGAACAACCTTTTCTGTTCTGAACAGTATCATATTCTTTTCAAGCACATTTAGAACGCAAGTCAAGCTGTGTTTTATTTTTTATTATAATAAACACAGTCAGTTTACTGTAACAAAGACATACTAGTGGTGATCAGTTGAAAGCCCAAGTACAACACCATAAGCTGGGCGGGGGTTGGGGTGGGGAGTCAACTGATAAAATAAAAGACCAGCCGTCTGGAAAGTTCTCTTAAAAGAACATAAAAAGGCAGTGTTTTCTTATGAGACTAACACAGAATGCCAAAATATCTAGCTGGGCTCTTTTTTGTTGTTGTTACTTATGGCAATTTGTAACTAAAAATAGCAAATCTCCCAAAATATTGGGCTTTCATATTTGTTTTTGTTTTTAGACATCTATAACAAAGTGAAAAAAGACTGTATACTATTTTAAATGGTACTATTTCTTATGTAAAAGTCTACTACCTAGTAAGTATATTCATTACATTACTCCTCAAACTTCCTCAAAAATGCTTATTCTAAAATGTTTATAATTATGCATGCACTTAAATTTTTTGATAAAGATGAAACAAATAGTTCACAGTAAGCAGTTACAAATAAAATGTATAAAGATTTCACGATTAAATTCTTGAATTCACATTTGTTAGGAAAAAATATAAGTCCTTACCATATCTTGAACTAATGTTTTTTCATAATCAAGTTCAGATCTTAATCTGTCTCTACTATCCATTAACTGAAACAGAGAAGAATATTACTTTAATGAATATTATGAAAATAGAGAAGAATATTTTAGTGAAAGATAAGAATAATACCTGAAATTCCACCTCAACAGAATTTGGCATTTTTTAATATGAGAAAAATAGATCCCAATGGGGTCAAAGAAAAAACTCAATTTCTACAGATTATTGTTACAGTAATATATTACTATGCAATTATTATATAAACAAGCAAATATACACAGAAAATGCCAATATATTTACAACCTTTCTCACCCTACCCCCCTCAAATGTGACATCAATATATAATAAAGCAAGTCCTAATCTGTCACAAGAACAATTTTGCTTTTCTCTTTATATAACCTATTTCTCTTATTTTAGTTTGTATCATATTTATGATAATCTTGATATATGATATATATATTCATGTCAAATCCTATACATATTGATAGAAATTCATACTGATTGAATACAGCCATCATAAGTATATACTTCCTCATTGTACCCATGTGACTTGCCTCAGAATTTTAAATGATTATTTATTATTTGAGTGTTACACACACTGGTAAAATTCTACCTGTGCCCTAGACATCAGCTCAACACAAGTAGTTTATGTACTTATTCGCTCAATAAACATCCCCAGTGTCACCATCCTTGTTGTTTCAAGGTTTTAGTTTCCCTGTTTTATCCAAGTAGCCTCTTCGCGGGTTTCTGTGGCTCCCAACTTTCCTACCTGATATTCGTTTTCTTTCTGAAACATAAATCTGACCATACCACAATGTTCAAGCCTCCTCAATGCACTCAGAAGGCCATTCCAACCCTGGCATGAATAATGATCCTCTCTGCCTGACCCTGGCCAGCCCTGCTCTTACATCCCCGTCAGCCATAGCAGACTCTACAACCTTCCCTGTTCAAGATGCTTTCTCCTGGTACTTGGTTGTCCTTCCCACGCCCCTGCAGCCCTTTCCTGGCTACTCCAGCTCCTCTTCTGACAGTCGGTCCAGTGTCTTTCCCCAGCCTTCCCCGATCCCTGGCCATCCTGGCTGGGCATGCTTCCTGTGTGCTCCGTAACATGTGAGGCCTCACACCTACAGTGGAAACTCTGACTCCTGGTTGTCTCCCAAGAATGAAATGCATAAGAACAAACTGTATTGTGGCAGCAGCTGGAAGACAGACCCAAACAACACTGTTATTAGATTACTGGAATTAAAACACAAAATCTGCTGAGTTCCATAATGGAAGGAGTTTAACCCAGATGTGTGGCAAGAGGTCAGCATGCCCAAACTCAGTCTTATTTTCAACTTTTTAAAAACTGCAATCAGGGCTTATCTAAAAGCTTCTGAGTTGCGCTTTGCCATTCTTCCATTTCCTGCTTACCTCTTCCCCATGCCCCCGGTCATCCCCCCATTCTTGCCCCGCCACAAATTCTCACCATGTAGCCTCATCAGAGTATTTTGTTCCCTAGCCATACCAAATTGTCCACAGTTCTGTAATCATATCTCAAGCTTCCTGCATTCCTACTCTGGCCAGTTCTTCTGCCTTCTTGCCCTATGGAAAAATCAGCTGGGGTAGAACTACCCAAGAGGAGTGTGAGACTTTCCAGATGAAGCCAGGTATCTCTTCTCTTTGTACACTCTTCTAATAGAGTCCCTAGCACACCCTGTATAGTTTTTGTCTCTCCCTCTACACGTGACGTCCTCACAGCAGGGTCCATGTTATATGCACGCATTGTGTTTTCTAGCAATAA
Source organism: Glis glis (assembly GCA_004027185.1). Lineage (NCBI taxonomy): Eukaryota > Metazoa > Chordata > Mammalia > Rodentia > Gliridae > Glis > Glis glis. The sequence continues at coordinate 39,615 of PVJS01009172.1, forward strand.
CCCAGGACCTAGCACTTAAAGGCACCTAGTGAACACTGCTGAACTGATTGATTGGAAAAGGACAATAGGAACAAACCAGCAAACAGAGCTCTCGTTTGTTCAGCAACATCTGATCTGCTTTCTAGTTGACAAATCACTTTCACTACATTATCCCATTCTATGTGCACTAAGCCTGGGAGAAACAGGATGGAGGGGATAAGGAACCGGCCCAAGGGGACATAGTGACAGAAGTGAAACAAGAACCCATCTGGGGTTCTAGATTCTTTCTGTCTGATGCCAAAAAGTGCCTATATTCTATACCTCTGTGGCATTTTAGTGCATATAAAGAAAAAAGAAAAGTGGGAGAAAGGATTTGAAAAAAAAGCAGATTAGGTTTCTTACATATGTCTAGAATAGAGTGGTCAAATAGAAATATAATGTGTTGTAGCCAGGCGTGGTGGCACACACATGCAATCCCGGTACTTGGGAGGCTGAGACAGGAGGATTGCAGGTTTGAGGCCAGCCTTAGCAACTTAGTGAGACTCTCAACAACCTAACAAGACCTTGTTTCAAAAACAAAAAATAAAATAGGGCTGGGGGTGTAGCTCAGAAGTAGAATGCCCCTGGGTTCAATCCCCAGTACCACAAAAAAAAAGAAAGAAAATGTGTTGTATATATAATTTCAAATTTTACAGTAGCCTTGTTACAAATATAAAAAAGTAATTTAAAAATATAGTTTATTTATTCCAATAAATCAATAAAATATTATAATTTCAATATATAATCAATATTAATTTTTTGCGGTACTGGGGACTGAACCCAGGGGCATTCTATCTCCAGGCTACATCCCCATCCCTATTTTTTATTCTTTATTTTGGAACAGGTTTCACTAAGTTGTGGAGGGCCTTACTAAGTAGCTGAGGCTGGCCGTGAACCTGCGATCCTCCTGTCTCAGCCTCCCAAGTACTAGGATTACAAACGTGTGCCACCACACCTGACTATTAATATTAAAAAAATTTAGTGAGATATTTCACATTTTTATATCAAGTCTTTGCAATTTAGTGTGTATTTTTCACTTAGAGCACAATTTATCTTGATGAGATAAATTTTTATCTGTGTTTCGATTTCAAAAAATGTACAGATGAAAGCAGATTTACATACCCATGTTATTGAAAATATACATAAAGGTTTTCTAGTAACTGGTCAGTATGTTTTTCAACTTAAATATAAAATAATTAAAAATTAAATAATTAAAAATTCAGTTCCTCAGTTGCACTGGCCATATTTCATGTTCAGTAGTCACACGTGGCCAGTGGCTAGCCCTGGGCAGTGCATACCTTCAAAGCTGAGGCAGCACTCAATTGACAAGTTCAAAGAGGGTGTCCTGGGCCATTCATAGGGCACGGTTCTCCCTAACTGGTAACTTACTATTGATATTTTTTGCTTTTTTTTTTTTTAAATTGTACTCCTCATAGAGAGTAAGAAGCTCATGTAACTCATTTCCACCAGTGGCAGTGTCACCAGATAGGGGTCTGAGTAGGACCCTGAGGAGGAGAAGGGACCTCAAACTGGGCCCAGGCAGGTTTTTGTCTTACACTGCAGAAAGGAATTTCAGGACACATCCACAGAGGCACAAAGACTCATTAGGAAGGCAGGGAGACTTGCTCCCAAAAGTAAGTGGTGGGGGCAGGGCACACACTCCAAGGAGAGGAGTGTGGGCTCTCAAGAGTAAGGCAAGAGTGGGGTCTTGGGTTTTTCTTTTCAAAGGAAACTTTGTGAACAGTGAGCATGAGAAGGACATGGAGTGACCTCAGCCTGGTGAACTCAATTCCCTTAATCCCAGAGCACAGGGGGGGTCATGGTGGTCTAGTTCTTTGGGGATGTCTAGGTTGACAGCACCTAGTTAGTAGATAATCTTTGAAATATACCCATATGAGCTGACTGTGGTGGTGTACGCTTTTAGTCCCAGTACTTGGGAGGCTGAAACAGGAGGATTTTAGGTTTGCAGCCAGTCTCAGCAACTTAACAAGGCCCTCTGCAACCTAGTAAGACCCTGTTTCAAAATAAAAAATAAAATAGGGCTGGGGGTGGGTACCAAAAAAAGAAAGAAAGAAGAAAGAAAGAAAGAAAGAAAGAAAGAAAGAAAGAAAGAAAGAAAGAAAGAGAAATGTTGTAATCTCTAATAATATTTTCCCTTGGTTTTATTTAGTCTACGTTGTGTAAGCTAGCAATGTATTGTTGTGTAGCTAGCATTACTTAGGTACACTCACAATATTCTAAGATTCATGAACATTTTAAGAATTTATGTCTAGGGGAAGAGAGGCAGGGGGAGTGAAGGTAAAGTGTTCATGGACCTTCTTGGATTTAAAATTATGTTTTTGCCAGGCGTGGTGGAGCATGCTTGTAATCCCAGTACTTGGGAGGCTGAGACAGAAGGATCACAGGTTCACGGCCAGCCTCAGCAACTTAGTGAGGCCCTCACAACTTAGTGAGACCCTGTTTCAAAATAAAAGAATAGAATAGGGATGGAGGTGTAGCTCAGAGGTAGAATGCTCCTGAGTTCCATCCCCAGTACCACACACACAAAAATAAATAAATAAAATAAAATTATGCTGTCTTTTCCCTTCCCTCTTAGTCTCCTTTCTACTTATCCTTATTTTTCTATCCTATTGCAGTAATATAGACTAAATAGCTTTAAAAACATTTTAAATAAACTGGTGATGGTTCCCCAGTAGGGTAAGTGGAACTGGAAAGCTGAGATTTCATTTTTAACCTTAGAAGTCGATGCCAAGAAGGTCAAACCTGTCTGTCCCAGTCCTGCTGGTGCCTCTTTAAGAAAGATTCACAGCGTCGCCAGTGCAAGCGGGGTGGACCACAAGAAGATGAAATCATTTTGTGAAAAACGGGTGTAGAACTCAGTGACCAGAAAAAACATCTCCCAACTCTGACCAGTCAGGGTAACCATGTCCTAAAAAACAGTCTTGGAAGTAATTTTATCTAATATCTTAGAATATTCTGAATGGCAAAATCAGGCCTGGTTGAAATCTGACCCTAATCTTAGGCACAGGTGGCTACCATACTTATGAAATGTGGCTCATGTAATAGAGAAACTGATTTTTAAATTTTGCCTAATTTTAATGAACTGTAATTTAAAAATTGATACTTGGTCCAGTTACTGGAAAACAATGATATTGATTGGGAATAATCTGGGAATATGAATCCACTGTTTCATTTGTCAATTTTATGAACTCTAAGTATATCCTCATCCTATGGATCACCCAGAGAGTCTTTCTCAGGGTGCCTGGCACTACAAATGTACTAGTGTCTGCCTGGTATAGGGCGCAGTCTCCGCCTTCCTGGAGCACACAGGATGGCAGGGAAGTCTGGCCATCACAGCAATGTGTCTTGAGGGCTGCACAGGGAGGTGCAGGGGTGGCCAAGCGAGCTCAACACGGGCGCCTCACCTGTCCGGGGAAGGCAGGGACTGCTCCGACCCTACTGCGCAGATGCACTAGGAATCTTGATTTGCATGATACCAAGAGAATCCCCTGCTCTAAACAGTTACCAGAAAACATAAGCCTGATTTAGTCATATACATAAAAATTAACACCAATCAACATCTGATCTGAAAATAAGACTGCTTGTTCTTAGTAACACAAGTTTCCCACAATCACAAGCAAATCTTGGGACTTTTCTATGCTGTATAAATTTTAGTTCCTTACAGTCAACAGGATACATGCTCAATTACCCCAAATAAAAGAAGTATTAATACACCAGTGAGTCTTCAAGACAGAATTCTTATTCACTGCAAGCCACTTTACCCAAAACAACAACAAAATATGTGATCAAACTTATATAATGGGGAAATACACAAGTCGATTTTTCTCTACGTCGTAAGACACTTTGGACACAATGTCATTTTGCCAATGGTGCTGATATTTCAATTTAAAAGAGTCATTTATCAATGTAAAAACATTACAGTACCTTTTGAATAGTTCTCTGATCCTGCTCTGAAATCTCTTTCAGACTTATAAGTTCATCTTCTGCAAACAAAAGGAGAGAGAGGCCAACCATGAAATTACATGCGTATACCCCTGTATTCAAACTGCCTGCTTCAGGGCAGGCTGTGAAGCCACTGGCGGGCATGGTAGACGCGAGTCCTAGCGGGACTGTGACCTTCACAACTGCCCTTGACATTCCCGGCCTTCTTCCTGCTGTTGGGACGGCTGGTCAGATAGGGAGTAAGAAGTAAGTTCAAGATCCAAGTGTGGCTGAGGGCTGAAAGCTTTTCATCAGCACTAGCAGCGGACAGTTTTGCTGTTAGTCACAGCCAATACAAAGCGCTTTAGCAGGTGCCACTGTATGACTCAATGAGAAGGACTGAAACCTGAGAAAGCGCTGCTACACCACCTCGGAAGAGGAACGCACGGCACCTCACGCTGCGGTTTCAGACTCAAGGGGACCATAACATAGCTCATGTTATCAATGTTTTGCTATAGAGTTTTTATCCCTTGCTCATTGCTTATTGCTTTTCATATTGCAGATGAAGGGTAACACTATATAATTAAGATAAACACAAAACAATAGCTAAATTTAAAAAATGCATTTGAAAGCAATCTAAATTTGGTGATTTTAATGCAACATATACCAGTATTTACGGTATTACTAGAAGGGGGTACAAAGAGTTAGATTTAAAATTTGTATGGTAAATTGAAGATAATTAAGTAGTAAGGAGTAGCATTTTTCCCGTTTCTCTGCAAAGTATATCGCAATATGTATGTTCAGGCATTTAAATGTTATAGTTTAGATAATCAGTTACACATGTGAAATAAATCAGCAAAAGATTTTATCTGCTTATAATATTTCTAAGTGGACTGGGACATTGACTAGCACTTTTTTCTTTGTAAAAGCCAATGTTTGGCTTGAAAATAACAAGCAAAGTCAACAAGACGGCTCAAGAGTACAGCTACAGATAAATCCTTTGCCCCAAGAAAGGAATGCTACCTCCAAGGAAAAGCAAAGACGGCAATCAAATAGCTCTCTTAAATGTAAATAACCAAACAAATCTATGTGTTCAAAAGACAAACACCCATGAATTTTATGAAGTACCCATTTTTTCTCAAAACTGATTTCAAAATGTTACCTAATGCTGAACTTTCTTTTATATTAAGTTGGAGTTCTTCTTCGAGTTCTGAGATAAGAAGCAGCAGCCTCTCATTTTCCTGTTTGTAGTCCAAAGCTTCCTTTTCTATGGTTGACTTTGGAGAGGCCAAATCTTTGCCAGAAGAGTCCTGAAAGATGGGGAATTCCATATTTCTAAGCAGGGAGCTGAGGATTTAAATATGCAACACCAGGACAATACAGATACACAAGAGCTATCATATAATTTTCTGAATTCTATTACACACTTATAATATGAATAGTAAAAAGGAAGGAGACTAAATAGAGCTTGCTGGAAGAAAGGCCGCAGTACATTCTGTACAAAGACCACAGCACATGGGGACATTTTATTGACAGGAATAATGCATATCATACTGTTTGTGTGCCCTCGTCATTCAGGTCAATTCATTATGGAGGCTGTGTCCGGGGAGGCAGCTGGGGCCCTCCACCCACACTTCCCTCTGTGTGTCTGAAGTGCTGTCCTCCGTAACTAGGCAGGCTGGGGAGGCCGCGGACGGGCAGCGCCAGGGGGTGGCAGAGTGCGCAGCCAGGGAGGGGGCTTGTTGCTTTGTGGCGTTTCCCAGTGTCAGCGCTGCCAGTGTCTTGAGGAGCACATCACATGTCAAAGTGGTGACGTTTTCGGGCTGGGAGCCGCATGGAGTCCATCAGGCGCTCGGATATCCACACAGTTGGTTTTCTGCTGGGTGGAGGAGCCACCCAGAGGCAATTCATATTCTGAACATTAACGAGGCTTTGCATGCCTGTCACCGGGACTGTGCAGGCGTTGAATGCTATTGAAGACTTCGGTCTAAATCTCTATGCAAACAGCGATTACCTTGTAAGAAGGTTTCAGGATAACTTGCAACAAAAGACTTTAAAGTTATAGTTTTAGTAAAGCAAACTCATTTACATTTTTATTATGTGCGTCTTTTGTTTAACTCTTGCCATGTCCATTATGGGAGAGGCTTTTCCTATGCAACAGAAGCTTATTGGGACAGCTACTCTTCCTTTCTTCTTCTTCTTCTTGTCTGAGTCAAAGCTATTGAAAACATCTGAATATGCTCCCGTATGGTTGTCTAGATTTTACTGCCACACGTTTAAGAAAACATTAAGATGTAATGGAATGGGAAGACTGGTGTAGAATTTTATACTTGGTAAAAGATTCAATTGATTATGTAATCTCAAAATATTAGTCATTATATTACTATGCTAAGAGAGATATAAAATTCTACATGCCTTGATTCAAAATTAGTACAGACTGAAAATACTTTTGAAATTTAAGGTAATCTTCAGGTGAATTATAAGCTATTCCCTTCACAATAATTCCACAATTGCAAATAAATAAAAATAGACTATGCCCTCACAAACAAAATATTCCTGTGGTTTCTTTTGGAACTGTACTTTTATTTAACCTTAGCAATATTGAGAGTATGTTATTAAAATGTTTTCTTAGCCGGGCATGGTGGCACACGATTGTAATCCCAGTACTTGGGAGGCTGAGACAGGAGGATCCGGGTTCGCGGCCAGCCTCAGCTACTTAGTGAGGCCCTCCGCAACTTGGTGAGACCCCATTTCAAAATAAAGATTAAAAAACAGGGCTGGGGGTGTAGCCCAGAGGTAGAATGCCCCTGGGTTCAATCTTTGGTACCGCCAAAAAAAAAAGTTCTCTTGTGTCATAATGGTCCAAAAGGAGAATAAGTGGAAGGGTTGTGCAACACATCTATAAACCCCTTTTAAAAACCAAGTGATTTACCAGTGAAGTCATACACATATATATCAGAGTTCACAGACTCTCTGAGGTTCACACTAAGCTCAATTACAAATCTCGAAGGCTTTGTGTCACCATTCCATTTAAACTGTTTGAGCCCAATTCATTCTTAACTAGTATTAGCAGGTCTAATAAGTAGCTAATAAAACATGGTTTCCTTAATAAAGGAAGAATCTCAGTCATTAATTTCTTGCCCCACAATGTTCGATTTGAGACCATCACAGAATGTTTTTATAGGCTAAAAGGATTTTTAAAAACAAACAATACTGGCCTTAATAGGCTTATGCACACATTTCGTAACAGTGGCAGATTATAAACAGCCACAGTGAATGAGCGCCCATTATCATAAACTAAAGGAAAACTATTTGAATAAGTCAGATGAAGTGCAAAATATACAAGTAGTAGTGGCTAACACCTAAATAGGTTATCTAAGAATCTCTCTGGATGAAAGTAAGACCCAAGGAAAACACATTAAAACCTAGGGGTTTTCCTCAGCACCAATCTACAGCCCCTGGTTCTGGTGCGATTAACCTTAGCTCTGGCCCCACCATCTGTCAGCTATAGGAACTGCAAGTAATTAACTATTCAGATGGCCACAGCAATGAGGACACTCATTAGCAAAATGAACAAAGGCAGAGTTCTGGGCTGCTCTGGTCCTGTTACACTCTGAGTGGCAGGTTTTGTGGTGATGTTTCTCCTGCCATCTGCCCACAGCACTGATTTTGGCTTGCTTAAACCATGAGACGCCTTTAAAACAAACAGTTAATAAAACACTAATTGTTTTATTAATTGCAATAATAAAACAAGGTTCAGAAGGATGGAGATCATTAAAAGGTGGTTAGCTGGGTGTAGCTATTTTAAACATTATATTCTAAGAGAGACTGTGTGATTCATGTTTATTCTGGAATTTTAAATGTATAAAGGAACTTGCCATTCTCAAGTTTTTCTATCATATTATGAAAACTAGAACTTCAAGTGGTAGCACATTATTTCTCTCTTGTGACTATTCACAAAATGTACAGAATTATACAGAATTGTTTCCAGCTTTCAGAATCCAAAAGAATCACTTCAAAAACCAGCATAAACAAGAACTTTGCTACTCAGAGTGTGGCCACTGCCCGGGAGCCTCAGGGCCACCTGGGAACTAACTGGAAACTTAACTTGGACTCTCAAACTTCCACCCAGACCTGCTACGGCAGGGTCAGTAGCTCAACAGAACTGCCGTGATTCACAGAACAGGAGCGTCTGGGAAGGCCTGGTCCAGGGTCTCACTGGGCCTGTCTCTTCCCGGCTCTGACATTGGTGTCTCAATTCTGCAGGCGCCGTGTACAGTACTTGGACATCTCAATTTGATGCTGGGGGAGGAGTGGGGTTCTGATGCATGCCCATGCCGCATGACAGTCACAGAGAAGAGCAGGTGTTTCCCCAATGAGTGACAACCAGGAAAGTGGCACACTGGGGCAGCGCAGCCCTGCAGAGCTGCCATTCTTGAATGACAGTTCTGTTTCAGAGCAACAAGCAGATACACTGGCCAGTGGAGGGTGGATGGGTGATGGCTTCACAGCCATCTGCACTAGGTAAGAAAGGAAAATGAAAAGTTGAAATGAAAACACATGTGGGTGCATGCATGCACGTGCGTGCGCGTACACACACACACACACACACACACACACACACACACTGCACGACACAGACTTCCTTTGTAAGTTCTCAAGGGGATTAGTTAACAGACAGCTTGGGAGCCTGATAACCACACCAGTATGCAGTTCAGTCACACTGGTTTCCCGCAGAATAAAAACCGGACTCTCATCCCTTGAATGAAGTGCTCTTGGGAAAATTCAATGTCAAGGATGTTCTCACCTGGACATCAGGCTTCTGTACCTTGAAGAGCTTGATTTTCTGATTTATATTTTGTCATAAATATAAATTAACCTACCTGTTCATTTAACTTGTCTTTTCCAATTACAGTCTTATCTGATTTCTCTGATATGATTACTACTTATTAACTATAAAACTACTTATGTAGTTTGGTTATCAGTAAGAATAGACTAGATAGTTTTAGATAAACCAAATAAGCCTTATTTATTGCAAGTTTTTCAAGTTATTTCCAATGCTGCTTTGAAAGTTTTAATTGTTCCTCCAAATTCTGTGTCATAAATTAAATTAGATTAGAATTAAATGGTGTCAGGGGATTTCTACACCACTAGGGGGGGCAGTTGTATAAGATGAAGTTTCAAATAAAAAAGATACCATCTAGAGCTTACGTGGCAAAGAGTTTTAGGAAAACTTGTTCTTAGATTCTAAATGTATTTTCCAACGTGGCAAAGAGTTTTAGGAAAACTTGTTCTTAGAAGATTCTAAATGTATTTTCCAAAGGTTTATTTGATGTAACCCATGATCTGCTTTTGTGGCATCCACGTCTGTGTGTTTTGCCTTGGCCAGGGCCTTATGTTTTGATGGGTTATTTATGAGAGATCTATGCATCTGGGTAGTTAGAATTACCCCACCTTTGAGCCAGACGTGGTGACTCATGCCTGTAATCCCAGTATGTGGAAGGCTGAGACAGGAGGATCTCAGATTCGAGGACAACTTCAGCAAGTAATGAGACTCTCAGCAACCTAGTGAGACCCTGTTTCCAAATAAAAAATAAAATAGGGCTGGGGGTATAGCTCGGAGATAGAATGCTCCTTGTTGCTATTCCCAGTACCAAAAAAAAAAAAGAAAGAAAGAAAGAAAGAAGAAAGAAAGAAAGAAAGAAAGAAAGAAAGAAAAGAATTACCGCACCTTTCACAAAACTTAGGGTGTTTACAGAAATTCTGATGTGGTCTCCTGGGGGGGGGTAAATTGCTGTAGAATAACCAGGGCATTCTGGGCCCATCCTGGTCTACAGAACGGACTGCTTACACCTGAGCGGCTGCAACCCCCACTTGCTCTCCTCACAAAGCCGCTACCCATCCATCCTCATTCTTGCCCCAGAACATCCAGACAGACCAGCTCACCAGATGAGGAGAACATCAGAGTTGTAATATTTCACGAGTGTGAGGGACGCCCTCAACGTCCAGAGGCCTGTGCCGTACATTTCATGGAATAGAAACCAGACGGTGATAAAGACTTCTGTACTCCTTCATACTAACTGGGGCTGAATCTTCAAAGAGCTCAAAAGCGCTCACAGCCAATGGCTCAGGTGCCCTGGTCGTAACCTGCTTTAGCTAGGCAGTCACCTTGCACATCACAAATGGGAAGTGAACGGACCAAAATGACCTTGCCACATCTATGCTGGATAACTTTGGTCAAGAAAGGATTAAAAGCTGGCTGTTAAGAGTTTGTCGTCTTTTATGCCAAATAATTTTCTTCCAAAAATAAAAGTAGATGTAGGAAAGGTCAAAGGAAAATAAATGCAAAAAATGGATGCACTTCCTATTCCGAGGCAATCAGAACCTATAAAAATAATTAATATTCAATTTTATTAGATCTAAGCTAATGACAATACTACATTGGCAATCAGTTTTTTCCCAGAACATAGGATTTCTAATAGATTAACCAAGCAAATATGCTTTCAGTGGTCAGTAAACAAGATCCTTTCGAATGGTTTGTGTTTGATCCTTCATCTCTTATAAACTTGTAGTTATAAATAAGAATACCAGCATGGGATTTAAATAAACTATAGATTGCACTTAAAGTGATCAGCAACCCATGAGTGTTTCCTCCTAGTGTTAACTCGTGGTTGTAAAACTTCCCAAACTTTTCTTGTGCATGTACATGTGTCACTATTTCCATGTGTGCACATACACATACATTAAAATATTACCACACTATAATAATGCAACATAAATATACATTATAATAACATACTTTATATATATATATCCATTACAACCTTTAATTCCTAATGTGGAGCATGAAGCTCCACCTCCTCACGGGAGCTCAGGGTCCAAGTGGACCTTGGCTCACATGCCATCTTTACCATTTATTAGCTTTATGCCCTGGAAAAGCTACTTAACCGCCCCATTTCTGCTTTCTCATCTGTAAACTGAGTTGTGAGAACAAGAAGGGATACCATTGATAAAGCACCTGCAGCCTGGTACATGAGATGAAGATGAACTAACTTTCAGAGCCCTCACTTTCCAAAGCCCTTAAAAATTCTCCTGGTACAGGTTGACCATCCTTACCTGAAAACCTGAAATCTAAAATGCTTCAAAATCTGGAACTTCTGAGCACCAACACAGTGCCACAAGTGGGAAATTCCGTATCATAAAGGTTCGCTTCATGCACAAAATTATTAAAAAATATTGTAGAAAATTACCTGCAGAGCCGGGCGTGGTGGCGCACGCTTGTAATCCCAGTACTTTGGGAGGCGGAGACTGGAGGATCCGGGTTCGCGGCCAGCCTCAGCTCACTCGCTCTCTCTCTCTCTCTCTCTCTCTCCCTATCTCTCTCTCTCTCTACCTAGTGAGGCCCTCCACAACTTCATGAGACCCAGTTTCAAAATAAAGTATAAAAAAATAGGGCCGGGGGTGTAGCACAGAGGTAGA
>PVJS01009173.1:0-51056 GCA_004027185.1 Glis glis
CTTGTGTAGATTGACTCAAAATAAATGAATAAGTCATTTAAAAAGATTACATCATTCACCAAGACTTGTGAGGTCAGATGCATGTTCTGGAAAATGCACCAGTGGGCAGGGACTGGCCTTGAGGTTGCTGGGGTCTACTGAGGTTACACTTAGGATTCCAGCCTCTTTCGCCTTCCTGTCTGCCCTCCAGTTGCTGGGAAATGCCTCAGTGAATGGCGATTCATCCTGGACAATGTGTACATGGAAAGAGCGTTTTGACCAGGGGATCCGAAGCCCTGGCTTCCAGGCCCAGCTGTGCAACTCACTCATTCCTCGCTTCAGCTTTCTTTCCTATAAATGTGGCTATCGTGTGAAGTTGTGAAAATTCAATGAAATAATGTCTGCTGTAAACGGTCCTTCCACAGTGTCTGGCACGTAATGAGTTTAATGGATCTTGCATCTGGATCAGTAGAGAATACCTAAATTACACCATCGGACTATTTTTACCCTGATCTGCCCGTATGGAGTAGAAGCAAAGAGTCATTTCTATTACTAATATAATTTTCTAATCAAGAGCTACCTCTGGGATCATCAATAAAAAATCCAAATTAGTATCAACAGACTCATTATTCTCCCTCCTTTAAAAAAAACACAAAACCAGTTCAATATTGCCAAATTTTGTATCAACAGGAAAGTGAAGGGAATAAGGTGGTGATAAAAATCCTCACGGTTACTGCTCCACACCTCCAGTCTGTCCACTGTGAAATGGTTTTTGTTTTCTTTTCTTCTCATTAATCAGACCAAAGGCAACGTTTGTGCCCTGAGCCACCGAAGCTATGAGAGCAGAGAGCCCGGTGATGTTACCCACCCACCCAGCAGTAGTACTGGAGCACAGGTGGCCTCTGACCCACGAGACTGAGCGTGGAGAGAGGGGGCAGATGAAAGGCGCTTGTTGAAGCCCCTTGGGCCAAATTCACAGAGCAAAGCACGTACCTGGCTCTCACAGCCAAGAGTCCTTGTGAAAACACTGATTTCTGAGAACTCCCCCATCGCGGCCCACGTACCCTTCAGCTCAGCATCTCTGTTTTGACCGAAGAACATCAGGATGGAATCACCATGCAATCTCTGTAATGAATGCCAAAAAGTTACCCAAAGGGCTGGAGCTTGGTCTTCATCCAAAACAACAACATCTCACTGTTAATTAAAGCTGCAGAACGCTGCAGGGTTTCCACCAGGGAGAGAAGCAACTGCAGCCTTTTCCAGTGTCATTTCTTAAATTGATGGTGATTCCAAAAATAACCTTGGGCACTCCAAAAGCACTGTGGAGTCCAAGGAGTGTGCAGAAGGACTGAAAGGACGTTTTCTTCTCATCTCTGCAACTGTCAACCCACAGATCCTAAGCCGGGCGCTGCCCTCTTTGTGTGAGACAGGGGACTTCAGGATCTCTGCCCACCGTTGCATTTTACAAATCAGGAAATTGAGGCCCAATGACTTGGCTAAATCCCCACTGTATTAGAAGAAAGCTAAGGCCTCCTACTTATTACACTACTGCTCTTTATTTTCCATTTATTTATTTATTTATTCATTTATTTATTTATTTTTGTGTGGGACTGGGGATTGAAACCAAGAGCATTCTATTTCCAAGCAATACCCCTGCACCCCCAGCCCTTGTTTTATTTTATTGTTTTAGTTTGAAACAGGGTCTCACTAAGTTTCTGAGAGTCCCCCTAAGGTTTTGAGGCTGGCCTGGAACCTGCGATCCTCCTGCTGTCTCAGTCTCCCAAGTACTGGGATTACAGGCATGTGCCACTGCGTCCAGCGTGTTCACCCCATTTAATGGGAATGTGTGGGCCCTGGTAGGGACGAAGGCAAACAAATAAAATGTTTTGACCAAAACCCTCTGAAATATTTTCACTGGGAGAAGGTATTGTGGTTGCAAACTTAGCACTTGTGACTTCTAAAACTTGCCACATTCAAGAAACTTCCTGAGACTGAGCTGCATGGATCATCTACAAAGGGGGCTAAAGACAGCATATCCCTCAACTTCAAGTCTTATTTTAATGTCAGTGACCTCTGATTGTCCCAAACAGATAGCGGTGCACAGGCCTTCGGACAAAAGTCACGTTCTCTCCCTGGTCTGAATAAAAAGAGTGCTCATCGCCAGCAGTTACCCCTCACCACAAAGCCCTCGCAGGCCGTTTCTGTGTAATTGTCAAATAAGAGGTGCAGGCTAGCAAACACCGCGCGTTTGCGTTTCTCTTCTGTGATCTATGTGGCTCACATTAATATGGAAATAGATGCAGCTGTAAGGCACTTTTGAAGTTGTCAGGGCTGCTCTCCTGTGACAAAGTTTTCATGTCTCCGCGCATTGTACGGTGCTCCCTTGGTTTTAAAATCTGTGCTTACCTGATGTATTGTAATTATGGGATCAAAAATGACAGGATGATGCTATTCCGAAGTTAAAATGAATGATAATAATACCTTAGGTTTATATAGTGTCTTTCTTCTGGAAAAGTAAAAGAGTTTTTGCATACATTAGCTCTTGTATCCTCTCAACACCCCTGTGAGGTATGATTAGCCCCATTTTACAGATGGAGACCAGAGCAGGTAGGTTACCTGGCCCACCCAAGGCCGGCAGTATTATGGGGCCACTGAACCCCCCAGTAGGAAGCCCGTGGCTGAGCTGCCTGAGCACTTAGCAGGCTTCAGATGCAGCACACAGAGCTTTGCACACGGCAACTGTCTGGTCTCTGCTACTGGATCTCTGATCACCAGATCAGTCGTTTCTTTCCTTAGTTCCTCCTCCCTCCCTCCCTTCCTTCTTTCCTACCCTACTGCACCTTGCTTTCTTTCACCCGTAAACATTTTTGAGGGTATGCGCACTCACCTGCCATTCTATTAGAATCCACAGGGTCAAAGATGGCTACCTTTTTCTTCCTGCCCGTCAAGAGCCCCCAGGCTGGTGAGAGAGCCAGAGGCAGGCAGATGATGACCACATGGTGGGCTTCATATGCTTAGGGAGTTCCCTTACGATGGAGGCTTAACGATGATGGATGGGACAGAGGACTCACCCAGGAACACTCTTAAAGACAAGGACCCTGGGTAAATCCTATTTGTATGTTTCCCATACCTACCTAGTGACATGAATATGCAATGAAATACCAAAATTATATTGCAAATCCACCTAACAGACTGTTAAGAAAATTAGTTATATCCCTAGCTTGGCAAATATACCTTTATAATGGCCCAGAAGGCTGGTTTTGAATTAGAATCCTGACTCCTTCATCTCTAAACTGGCAGTGTGGACAGAGGGAGCCCCTGCCCCAGCCTGAGACACTGCTTCCCTTTGCTTCTCCTCTCAGACTCTGACTGTACCTTGAGGGGCCTCGTGGGTGCTGTGTGGACACCCCAGCCTGTGTGTACAAGCTCTACCCAAAAACCAGGCAACAGCTCCGCGTGGCTTGGGGGCACCTACTGGGGTGTGGTCTGCCTCAAGTTCTAGAGCCTCGGAAGAGGCCCTCATGAGCCCTAAAGGTGAGTTTATAGCCACTGGGCAGGGAGGTTGGAGCTCTGGTTCGTGGAAGCATGTTCTCGAAGGAGGGCGGGCTCTGAGGGGACACCGCCTCTGGACCTCATGGCTTCCTCCCCCCATGGAAGGGCTATTGCTAAGGAGGGTCAGAGGAGGGCTTCAGCAGGGACCCTCCTGCCAGAGCGGAAGAACAGTACTGCTGAATGCACACTTCAGAGGGTCTGATAGTGTGACCCAAAGTATGTCATTACATTACAGACTGGAAATATCTTCGAAGATTTTAATTTCCGTTTAAGAAGCCATGCAAAATTTGGCATGGCAGATTCAAACTTTCAATTGCTTAGGCCAAAACCTAATGCCCACATCCATTTATGCTAAGTAAGATTAGCCAGTCACAGAAAGTAAAGAATCATATGTTTTCTCTCTTATGTGGAAGAAGGAGAGAAACTGGGAAACAAAAGAGACTTCTGCTAAATGAGGAGAGAGACCAGTGGAATAGTGGAAGGGGATTGGGGAGGAAAGGGGGGGGGAGAGAAAAAGGAAACTCGATGAAGGAAACAGTCCAAATAATGCTATGTTCACATATGAAGTTATTGATACCAATCCCAATAATGTGTATAAGGACAGGGAGGGACGGGGTGGGATCCAGAGGGGAACACGAGCGCTGTGTGCGTGTATGTTTCTATCATTCTGATTCTCTTTATGATGTATAATTACGATGCACCAATAAAGGCATATTAAAAAAAAAGAAAATCCTGACAAATACATTCAAACTCTAACCACGTCTCACCGCTTACTGCCATCGTCTAAATTTCCACCATCTCTTGCCCAGAATTCTACAAGGGCCCCTTAACCTTCTCTGCCTCCACCTTGTCCCCATCCTTTTACTTTTATTGCACCCAGAGCATAACAGCCAGAATGAGCCTCTGGAAATCCAGGCTGATGGATCAAGTCATTCTGCTTAGTATCCTCCAATGACTCCCCACCCCACCCAGTGTGAAAGCCAGACTCTGTGCCTCCCACCTCCCAATCAGCTTCTACTTTTTCCTCTAGTTGCCCAACTCCTGCCACACTGACCCCCTCTTACTGATCCTTGAACCCATGAAAAGCACACTCACCAGAGGGATTCCTTTCTTGCTGTTCTCCTTGGAATAGTCTTCTCGAGGAATGTGATGGCTCCCTCCCTCATCCCCTTCAGGTCTCTGCTTGGAATCACTTTCCATATAGTCATGTACCCAGTCCCAACATCACCACAACCCCATCATCCTACTCCATGCCTCCCACTGCACTTTACCCAGACATGTGTTTAGATGTCAGAAACACAGGTTTGTTTCTATATACTTCTCACTACACATGTGCCGGAAGGTAAGCTCCATGAGGGTAGGCACCAGAGCCTGAACCATCTGGTCATCACTGAATAAAACATTCTATGAACTAGTCAATTCCTAGAATTCAGTCCTGAAATTTACCTCACATTGTTTTAGAAGACTTTTCTTGGTTCTTTTTTTAAAAACTTTTTGGTGCCATGTAGTTATAAATGATAGTGAGATTTATAATGATATATTCATATAGGCATATGACATCATTTGGTCTGCTTCCTTTTTTAAAGTAAAATGGAAGTTTTAGGGAGATGAGTCTGTGATGTTGGCATTGGCTGCCATATTACCTCAAATCTCCAGATAGAAAACAAGTAAAGCGGTTGCAGGAAAGGTTTGCTTTCTAGAGTCAAGGGATTCATTTACAGAGGCAAAGTATTCACATCAGTGTGAATCTTCACATATTGCTTATTGTTCTGAACCTAGCCAGGTCCCATTGCCTATTCTTCAGGATGATACATCAAGTCTGCGAGAGTCGATGGACCCTCTTACAGCTGATGTAGTAGTCCACTGAGATTCCTCACGGTAGCATATGACTTTTATGGTCTCCCTTGCTCTTCGCCCTGGTCTGTATTCTATTAATATGCCCTTGTTTATTTGTTACTTTGAAATGCTATGTAATTATGCTTTTCTAAAATAAATAATTTCCATAAGCCACAGATTCAACAGTTATTATAGTTAAATTATGCCTCAACAAGTTGTATCCTCCTCAAGGTCAAGAACTATGCCTGCTCTTCTTTTAGCTCTCACCCCATGCACCCCTGTTAGTCCTTCTCCCAACAGCACACCACATGAATCATGGGAATGTGAGCAGTTACTCAGGAAGTTAAAATCACATAAAAATAAAATTGTCCTTTTTTGTTTGTTTTGGTACTGGTGGTTGAACCCAGAGGTATTGTACCTCTGAGCTACACTCCTACCCCTACTTTATTTTTTATTTTGTAACAGACTCTCACTAAATTGCTGAGGGACCTTGCTGTTATGGTCAGATATAGAAGAGTTCATATATTAATGTTCAGGGTAATCTCGTCCGTAGATAAATCCATTACAGTGTGTTGACCTGGGCCAGTGGATGTGGCTGGAGAAGTGGGTCCCTGGGGGCTGTGGGTTCTGTATGTTTCCCCCTCCCCTTGCTTGTGCTGCTGCTGTCTGCTTGCAGCCTGGCCTCCTCCGTGATATGAGAAGCAGAGACCGTGTGCTCTCCTTCTCTCTGTTTCCCGCCACCATGGCCTGAGCTCCAGGCCCTGGTCTAACGTGGACTGAACCTGGAGTCTACAAAACACTGTGAGCAAATAAATCGTCCTTCCTCTAAGTTGCATGGTCAGGTTTCCTGGGATGCTACAGTGAGAATGCTGACTAAGATGCTTTTCAAGTTGCTGAGGCTGGCCTCGAACCTGTGATCCTCCTGTCTCAGCCTCCCAAATCCTGGGATTACAGGTGTGTGCCACCATACCACCACGCCTGGCAGAAACTTCTTTTATTATTTGAGACTTCTGGGAAGGCTTAGCTCTAAAGGCAAGGGGACAAAGGTCGCTGAAACTCTAAGCACTATCCCTCTAAAACCTTAGGATAAGTCCTCCTAATTTTATAATTGTCATGATTGCAGAACTTAGGTGACACAAAGCAGAGGAATACAGACTATGCATTCCTGTATGCCCAAACTGACATATTTATTATGGAAAATTGTAACAATGCAAACAAGTGAACAGAGAAAATAAAAGCATTCCTGGTCCCTGGGTATCCATTGTCAACATTTAGGCTTGTGTCTTTCCTATCTTTGTCTGCTTATATATATTTATTACTTTGTTTCTGATTTTAATTTCTAACCTTTTATTTACACAAGTTTTAAGTTATTTACCTTTTAGAAAGTGTAAACACAGCATCAAAAGGAAGATGGTTCGTGATCTCACTATCTAGAAATTGCCACTATTAATATTTTAGTAAACATCCTTCACTATTGTACCTATGTACATACTCGTGCATGGATCTTATAGAATACATATTTTGTTTCTACCAAAATGCTTTGATATAATATATGACATGATAAAAAACTATTTTCATCACTTAGTAAGTTCTATAACTAAATATTTTTATGGTATCATCATGATTTTTGTGACTACACATTATCTTATTATATGGATGTACCAAAACTTATTTTGAAATTTCCTATTATTGAGCATCTGTTTTTCCTTCTTTATTGGATTCAAAGTAAACATCCTAGATAATTATACATGCACAATTTTTATATTATGATTTTATATTTTTATAGCATGTATATTTCCCATATCAGTATGTGCCATTAGAAAACATGCTTTTGATGACTGCATACAATCAGAATGTTTGGATATATCATAAAATTATTTGTTCATTTTTAAAAAAATATGAAGAAAAATTAAACCAACACATATTTATTGAAAAAATAAACATCCATACATGAAAACATTTTTTCTATGTTCATAAAATTTGTGGATATGAAATAAGTGAGGCAAGAGACACTAACATCACTTGAGCTTTGTTTCAAAGTAGACTCTTCTCTGGACTTCTCTTTCCATTAACTTTTTAATAATGTTTTCTTGGTTATGTCTCCACACAGGACAAGGACATCTCCCACTGTATCTTGTTCCTTACTGAGTTGTCATCACATATAGGCACTTACACTTGATTGATCCTTGCTGTTTATCATGCAAATATAACATTGCTTTAAACATGGTTTCGATTTGACAGATGCTTTGGTTATTCAACACATAAGTGTGCCAAATCAAACAACTTCACTGAATTCCCTCATCCCTGGTACCTTGACATGTACTTGTGTTGACGCTTAGACTCTTTGGAAATTAAATATTCCTGTTAAATGTGATAACATCATTGGAAGTATTTTGTACCGGTCTTCTATGCTACACGTTTTCTTTGGATAATACTGATGCATTTCTGCAGGTATTATGACCAGGTGTTAACTGCTAACTCACGGTATGGCTAATCTACCAAATCTCAAGCAAGCAAAAATGAATATTGTGATTTGGCCTTTCATCTCTCTTTGCTCCTTGATCCAGGAATTTCGCACAAGGATACCCCAAACAAGACAGTTCCTTCCAAACTCATTGAATCAAGAGGGAGGAAAATCACTAAGAGCCCACACTGCCTGTACCTGCACGCAGGTGAGATGTGTTTAGATTGATATATGTGGTGTCATTTTCTGGACCATTAAAAATCCTGTCACCTCGGGAATGAAATGCTGTAGTGATTTACCAGCAGATGACAGAACATCACACCATCATTTAGAAAGAGAAATGAGAAGCACAAGTATTGAACCGAACATATTTTTAAGTTTATCACCTTAAAAAAATAAGAGATTCTGTGCAGGAGAAAACCTGTAAATTTATTCTCACTGATCAAGTTCTTCATCTAAATCATTTCGATTTAAATGCCAAACTAAGCTCTGGGGGAATAAACAATGAATGAAAGAAAAGCATTTAACAACAAGGCGAGAGAAAGCCTGGTAACGGAGTGCGAGCTCTTTGAGGTACATTTTCAAGGCGATTTAAGGAAATTTTTTTTTTTTTGCAGTACCGGGGATTGAACGCAGGGGCATTCTACCTCTGCGCTACGCCCCCCGGCCCTATTTTTTATACTTTATTTTGAAACCGTGTCTCACGAAGTTGCGGAGGGCCTCACTAAGGAGAGAGAGAGAGAGAGAGAGAGAGCTGAGGCTGGCTGCAAACCCGGATCCTCTGGTCTCCCAAGATACTGGGATTACAAGCGTGCGCCACCACGCCCGGCTCGATTTAAGGAATTTAATTTTTTTGTTGTTGTTGTTCTTAAGACTTTGTTCACCTCCGGCCTGATCCAGGGCAAGAGGACACCAAAATGATATATTTTTCCCTTTTTATTTCACAAAAACTTCTCTACAAGTCACAAAGCCTCAGAAACAGGCGGCATCTACCTGTGGCCCAGAAAACAGGTTAGAATCTTTCTCTTGAAATCTTCATGTGATTATGCAGATGTGATCTAAGCACGACAGACTGGACAGTCATCGAAGTTGTTTTCTTATCAGAAAAGGCTTCATTCAGATTTCTGTTACAATGAATCAGAAACATTCATTATTTTAAAGACCACAGATAGATACAAAAGTTTGTAAAGAACATCAGTAAATGTCTACAAATGAAATAAATATCCAGAAACCCTTTGCAGAACTGAAGCTTTTCATGATCAGAAAACCGTATTTTACCATAACTGAAGATGCTCCGTTTAGGGTTAAAACTAGATTTTTATAGTTGTTGTCAATTCTTTCTGCAGAACTGACAAATTGGAGAGTAATGGGTAGAAAGCATGTCCAGTAAAGATATTTGAAGTTCCTAGAACTCACAAAACTTAGGAGAGAAATGACAGCTGGAGATTTGTAAGGTGTAAAGAGAGAGCAAGTTCATTCTGTGTTGTTCCGAAAGAAAGAAAGAAAGAAAGAAAGAGAGGAAGAAGGTGAATTCCCTAGAAGAATTCCAGGCAAAATTTGTGAAAATGTTATTTTAAGGACACAGTCAAGCCCGCACTTTATAAGGGCTCCCCTTCATCCCCACAGACCCAGGGACCAAGAGACACCCAGCTGGCCTGCTGAATGCCACACTTTGGGGATCATGTCTGTGTGATGATGTGACCCTGCCCTCTGGGCTCTGACTAATTGTACCAGGAACCCCATGTCTCAGATTTCCTTTCTCAAAAACACAAAGAAAGAAATCGTAGTCAGATGGCTGGGGACAGTGGAGCTAGCCACAAGAACAGAGCCAGCCCAATGGTAAGTCAGTGTTACTGGAGCCTGTCAGATGAATTCAGGCTGTAAAAATAAGAAAGAAGCAGATGTTCAGGGAGAAGAAGAGATAAGAGACTGAAAAAGCCCAGAGAAGTGATGGAGAAAAAATATCTGATGACATTCCAGATTGTGACAGTCCGGGGCTGGCTTAACTGAGATGCACCTGTATCTTTGTATTAGCCCTTACTCACCCCCACCTTTCTTGTAAGCTATTTTAAGTAGATTCTCTATTCCTTGAACTGAACAATGCTAAAATCAGTGACTCAGTTTCCTTCTTCCTTATCCTGTTGTCCAGATACTAAAACCAGGACTCACGGGTATAAGTTGCAGGGAAGCAGATCTCCAGAATAGACTGTGATTGAAGTGTTCAAACAGGCCCTATAATCCATCCACTGCAGTTGCTTATGTTTGTTTTGTTTCATTTATAATTTTTGATTATAAATTGGAGCAGTATTTAAGGTTTGAGAAACAAAAATAGTTCCCAGTTTTGTTTACAGGCAACTGTAGCCTTCATTAGTTGCCCCCTCCCCCCCGGCTCCACCAATAATCACTTGGTCTAAAGTATGTCGGGGAAATGACTCTATACTTAAATGCAGTTTGATCTTGAGCAGGTCTCTAAACTTCTCAAAACCTCAACTTTGTCATCTGTAAATTGGGCCCCTAATCTCTTCTCTGAAGTCACTGGGCCAGAAATATTTCATATTTCAGCCTTTTAAGATTTCAGATAGATCATGCGGTTTGTATGCTGTATTTATATAAAATCCTCACTGAGTTTGTGCAAATGCCCTATAATTACATCATGTCTGCAGCAAAACATTTGGATTTTCACACCAATTGGAATAAATGAAGACTATAAGTAGGCCTGACATCAATGCAGGTTAGATTTTGCTATCAAATACGCTTGCCACAGCCCCCATAAAACCATTTTGCGTTTTAGAAATTTGGATGGTAGCCGGGAGTGGTGGCACACGCTTGTAATCCCAGTACTTTGGGAGGCAGAGACCGGAGGATCCGGGTTCGCGGCCAGCCTCAGCTCGCTCTCTCTCTCTCTCTCTCTCTCTCTCTCTCTCTCCTTAGTGAGGCCCTCCGCAACTTTGTGAGACCCGGTTTAAAAATAAAGTATAAAAAAATAGGGCCGGGGGCGTAGCGCGGAGGTAGAGCGCCCCTGCGTTCAATCCCCGGTACTGCAAAAAAAAAAAAAGAAATTTGGATGGCACTTGTGACCTGCAAAATATTTACCTTTTAAAGGGATTGTAAAATATTTATAATATCCTTAAAAGTACTTACCTTTTAAGGGTATTATAAAGATGAAATGCAACCATGTCTATAAAGCAGTTAGAAGAGGCTCTTGGTCTCTATTTCCCCCACCCTGCCCTGGATGCAGATTCAACCCTGACCCCAGGACTCAGCCTGTGCCTCTGTTGCCACCATTTGGTCCTGGTGGCTTCATGCCATCCCCTTTTCTTTCCTCCCTACCTTGAGCATCATATCAGCCCCGCTGAGCCCCATTGACAGTGTGATAAGCAGCTGCACTTCTTACCCAGCAGGGTGGTGGTTATGTAGTGAGTTCTCCGTGCGGGCCACCATGCAACTCTCTCTCTAGCTACTGCTGGGGGCACTACTGTCTTCCCACCATAGATACTGATTCCTGGCCATGGTTCCTTTTTTTTCTTTTTTGGTACCAGGGATTGATCCCAGGGGCATTCTACCTCTGAATTACACCCCCAGCCCTTTTTTACATCTGTAAACTGGATCTCACTAAATTGATGTGGGTCTTTCTAAATTGATGAGGTTGGCCTCAAACCTGCCATCCTCTTGTCTCAGCCTCCCAAGTACTAGGATTACAGGTGTGCACCACCATACCCAGATCAATGGTTCCTTTTTTTAAGGAGAAATTGGAGAGTGAGTGACATTTTATGGTTCACACAAAAGCATAGAGTAAAGAAAGACATGGGAACAGTAAGCAAAACAGCTTCTTCTATATATGAAAGTAGAAGAAAAAGGAAACTTACACCCAAGTTCCCTCTGAGGCCATCCTTATCCTGGCTGTCACCACACCTTGGAGTTCTAATGAATTATAAAAGAGTGCTAGAAAAGTGGCCATTTGGGTCACAGTCTTTGACTGCTAAACTGAGCCACACACATACACACCCTTAGAAGAGCTATTTGATTCAGTATCAAGTATGGGGAAGGGGAGGAGTGGGAAGGAAGCCGGGAAACTCACCAAGTGCTGTGTACATGTACATCACTATCTTATGATGTGAGACCACAGTGCACCAATAAAAGTATTAAAATTAAAACAAGAGCTACTTGAGCATTTTTAATCCTGATGCCACTACTCTTCAATGTTGTAAAACTGAAGGACCGTCAAAACTCTGCAGGGAAGAGCTCTCTTTTCTTCATTCTCCAGTAGTTTCTTGCACCTTGGTTAATGCTACTTGGTTAAAAGTCCCAGCTACTCCTCCAGCATCCAGAGAGGTGAAGGTGCCATCCGCTAGCCTATTAGCCAGGTGTAGTGGTACACACCTATGATCCGAGTATTTGGGAGGCTGAGACAGGAGGATTGCAGGTTCAAAGCCAGCTGCAGCAATTTAGTGAGACTCTCAGCCACTTAGCAAGACCCTGTTTCTAAATAGATAGATGATAGATAGATAGATGATAGATAGATATAGATGATAGATTAGATAGATAGATAGATAGATAGATAGATAGATAGGGCTGGGGGTGTAGCTGGGAGGTAGAATACCCCTGGGTTCAATCCCCTGCAACACACACACACACACACACACGCGCGCGCGCGCGCACGTGCAAAGTACCATCAGCATTAAAGGACTGCATCTTTGGTCTTCCCATCCCTCTTGAGATGCAAAGGGCCACCAGTTTCTATGGGCTGCCTTTGAACCTTTGCAAGTCACTGGAATTGCAGTGGAAATTTCATTTCATTTTTCTTTCCCCTTCTCCCAGAACTGATTGCTAACTTCGCTTCTGTGGCAATCAAGACTGTACCCAAAATTAAACTTTAGCCAAGCATGGTGGTGCATGCCTGTAATCCCAATACTTGGGGGGTTGAGACATGATTATTGCAGGTTTGAGGCCAGCCTCAGCAAATTAGTAAGGCCCTCAGCAATTTAGCAAGGTCCTGTTTCCAAATAAAAAATAAAATAGGACATGGGGGTGTAGCTCAAAAGTAGAATGCCCCTGGGTTCAATTCCTGGCACTAAAAAAACAAAAGCAAGCAAACAAACAAACAATAAAGCTAAACTTTCTGAACATAGGGGAGACTAGCAGAGGATAGTTAGGGAATTATCAAAAGAAGGAAACGGAGAAGGTTCAAAATGATTCATAAGCATTAATAAGACTTAGTAGGAGCATTGGAGCTGGGTAGAAAGTTACAGCTACACAGTCGCTAATGACAGTCCACTTTCATGAGGCCAAGACTTCCTGTACCAGCAAGGCCTGATTTGTTGAATACCAACAAGAAAAGTATCTAAAAGTCAATTGATTTAATCCCATTAATGGTAAACCCCCCGCCAAAGCACTGACATGATAAGTTTTCCACAATTTGCTTCTAAATAAAAAGAAAAATAATCAAATTTAGAATTAAGCAAATTGTTTTAGCCTGCCATTTCAAAACAGCACATGTAATTTAATTAGCTAAATTTATTAGGAGTGAATGTGAATGAACTCAAAAATTGAATTTGGGAAGCAGCGCTGGCGCAGTCAACATGTTAGAGAGCAAAGCTAGATAAAAATGACTTTTATTTCTGATGCCTGAAAATTATAAAATAAAACAGAGGAAACTGTCCAAATATAAAGACTAAGGGCCCCCTCCTTCCCCCCCACCATGCCCGCATCTTACAACAAAGAGACAATAACGTTTACTGGAGTAAACAAACCCATATGTAGTGCCTAAGTGTCTCCTCACGTCCTCTAATTACTGATTTAGCTTTTAGCTAGGTCAATAGATCTCATTAGCATTTATGAACCATTTTGAGATTTTAAAAAATGCCCCAACTATGCTCTGTTGGTCCACCTTTATGTCCAGACAGTTTAGACTCTGTTTCCGAGTGACGGCCCAGATGTGGATTAGCATTCAGTGTCGGGGGTGCAGGTAGGGAGCTATTGGAAGAAAAAAGGTGACCTCTCAGGGGTGGGATGGGGGAGCTCTGTCCCGGCTTCTTTCACATTTTCAAAACAACTGTTCACTGTGTTATTAGCGTTGTTCTATGTGCCCGCACCAGTATCATTTAGTTAACAGGCAAAGGGAACCATGCTTGATATGATGCGATAGAACCCCGGCATCCCCACGTGGTCACTATTGTCGCCCCGTTGCACAGACAAGGAAGCTGAGGCTCAGGAGTGCCGGATCACGCACCCAGCATCCTACAGCTAGGATGTGACAGAATTGAGATTCACATACACATCTTTCTCTGTGTTGGAAAAATGTTTGCAATTAAAAGTTGTTCCATAAACAGTTATTTAAATGGTTACACTTTACTAAGTAGTTTTCACTTTTCGTAAAACCCACAGCTAATGGCCTTCTGCTTTTGAATCCAGTTTTTCGATAGTACTTCTACCTTCATGGCAATCCTGGGTGTGGGTAGTGAGGACAGGGGCCAGTCTCATTTCACAAGTGAGGAGAGAGAGACTCTGTGAGCTTATTGAACATACCTAAAACCACACGTGTTTTTTACATGACACATTTCTAAGTAGACATGGATCTTAAACCCAGGCGTGTGAGAGCTCACATCCCAACCTTGGGACTGCCCTCCTCCACCTCTTCTAGCCAAAGAAAATACCACCCGAGAACAGGGAAATAGAGACCATCTCCTGGCCTCTGATGTCTCACCAGGGCCATGACACTGCTTGTTTCTGGAATGAAGAGAAATAGCTATGTGGCAAATGGTTGATTATTTAACTCAAATTAGTAATAAGAGGAGATTCACTGGTAGTCTGCTGAGTGGACAAAAAAATAGATGATCATTTACGCAATCGGAGAAACCTTCTTGCAGGACACATAAGAATGGTTTTTCCTATGATCTAACACCATTGCTATTTTAATTAACTCCTTTGGTTTATTGCATAAAAACCTCTCAGTTACAATGTAATCCCACCTTTGCCGGGTCCCTAAGGCACCCGGTTTACTTTCTTTGTTTACAAGGAAAGTGCTAAGCCTCATTTTTCTTAAGCTAAAAGACTAAAGCAGCAAGAGGCAGACACCGCAGGGATCTGACAAGGCCACGAGGTAATTACACGTCCCTCTCCTGTGCACCTGCCTGGATGTTTATGTGAGACCAGAAAAGGACAAGGCGCCCTTCCGCTTGTGAAGTCTCCGCTGATCACAGAAGCAGATTTCAAATAATCTTCTCTGTTTTGCTCCTCTGGGCTCCCGGGCTTTGTAAACTGTCAGCAAAGCCGTCGGGGGTGGGGGGGTAGTTAGATACTGCCATCTCCATGGGCAATGCTGCCCACAACGTGTCTGTGAGGAGGCTGGATGGAGCCAACAGGAGCGAACCCTGTGGTCGTGACCTTCCCGCATCCCTCGGGCTAATTAGACCTTCACATTCTTTTAGGGCAGTGAAAAAAAAAAAAAACCCAGCTACTTGGAGATTCCATTAGAAACTGCACCCTTTCCAGGTCCCTGAAATGGCCCAGGTACTGCTGCCGGGGAAATGAAACCCTGCGCTCTTGATTTGAGATCATTAGCTTTCTGTGTTACAGCAGACCATCTGCAGTTCTTATCTTCAGCCCGAGAGACAAGGGAAGCCCTTCATCAGCTCCCGGACAGCATGATCTGCCACAATTGTTGATTACTTCATGTCAGGGAGCAGGAGAGAGACAAGTGGAGTAGGAATAGCAGCGGCTTCTGTGGGGAGCCCTGGTCGCCCACGGCAGAGGCCCAAAGCAATGGGGTCCTGTTCCGCTTATCTTCCCAATAACCCTATGGGATAGGTGCGACTGTTACCCCCATGTTACACATTGCAGAAACTGAACCTTGTCCTTCTGCAGAGGAAATGTTGAAAAAAAATCTTTTGAATGTCTTAAAAAGAGTTAAGGTAAAAGGTAACCTACAGGCATGAAAGCTTCTTATTTCATAAAATGACTCATTTTTAAGTGGCTACTCCCCATCAATGCAACCTCTTTTTTTTCCACAATATTTTAAGTTGAATCTTTTTATTGCCCCTGGTAGTTTTCCTTTGTGTAAAATTTCAGACTCAATGGAACAAATGTAATGTATAAATAAAAACTGATTTAAAATGCTACTGATGATCCTGACTGGTACAAAATCATAAATGATCTGAAATAAATATATGTCAGGTCAATATAATTATAAAATAGCAAATCTGTATGGGTATATGTGAATGTCATTGAGCATGGATTTTTTGTTGTTTTGTTTCGTTTGTGGTGCTGGGGATTAAACCCAGGGGCATTCTACCTCTGAGCTATACCCCCAGCCCTTTTAAAAAATATTTGTTTTGAAACAGGGTCTTGTTAGGTTGCTGAGAGTCTCACTACATTACTGAGGCTGTCATCGAACCTTCGATCCTCCTGTCTCAGCCTCCCAAGTACTGGAATTACAAGCGTACACCACCACACCCAGCCTGAGCAAGTATTTGAGTGTCTACTAAGTGCAAGACCCATTTTAGATGGTAGAAATTAATTGATGAAAAAGACAAAGTCCTTTTTTCTCCTAGAGCTTACAGAGAAAAAAATTATTAGAAAATATATCATTATACATAAATAATTTGGTGTTCCTAAAATTGAAACACCAAGTGAAAAACAAAGGTCGATTACAATTTGTCCTTTAAAAGAGTGCAAACTGAGAATTACACCAAACAGTTTTATAAGAATAATTTCATTAGAGAAAAACAGTGAATGTTTACCATGACCCTTGAGGAATAGTTATCAAAAAAATGGAATAATGGAAGAGAAAGTAAACTCTAATATGATGAGCAATAATGAATAAATAATATCTAATAATTCTTTTGACAGTCCTAATAACCGTTTGTCAGACCCTCACTCTTGCTGTGTGATAAATCCAAAACAGTATTTAGAACAGACAGCAACTTGTGTGTGTGTGTGGGGGGTGTACTGGGGATTAAACCCAAAGGCTTTCTACATCCAAGCTACACCCTCAGCCCTATTTTAATTATTATTATTATTGTTGTTATTATATTTTAATTTTTTCAGGAACTGGAGATTGAACTCAGGGGCATTCTACCTCCGAGCTACATCCCCAGCCCTATTTTTTGTTCTTTATTTTGTAACAGGGTCTCACTAAGTTGCAGAGGGCCTCACTAAGTAGCTGAGGCTGGCCGCGAACCTGGATCCTCCCATCTCAGCCTCCCAAGTACTAGGATGACAAGTGTGCGCCACCACACCTGGCTATTATTATTATTATTTTTTAAACAGGGTCTCACTAAGTTGTGGAGGGCCTCTCTAAGTTCCTGAGGCTGGCTGCGAACCTGTGATCCTCCTGTCTCAGCCTCCTGGGTACTGGGATTACAAGCGTGTGTGTGCCTCCTTGCCTGGCTGACAGCAACTTTGTGTGTGTGTGCATGTTTTGGACGTACACTTGACTATGTCTGTATTTTTAGCAGGTGTTTTTCTGATACAATTTGGATCCTGCTGTGCTGAACATTGTTCAGTTATTTCCTAATTTTAAAGGGGAAGGGTTAAAGAAAGGAATTTCAGCTAAGCAAGTTCTGTTCCCCACAGAGATAAACCTAAAGCGCGGATACGCTGCTCTTCAATTGCTTAGCGGATCATGCCTTACCCTGAATTATTTTACAAAGACTTCACCGAGCATACCTCAATTTAGAAGAATAGCCATGAGACCTTCAATTAGAACTATAATTAAATGTCATTTGGGGGCTAATAACCGAGGCTAGCAACGTGATCTGAGCTGATGACAGTGGGGAAGGGATGAGGTTGCAGTTCAGCTCCTGGTCAGAGATGCCAGCTGGTTATTACACTCCAGTAAATTTCACGCACCAACATATTTATAGCTACTATAAACTGAAAATACAAACGGAGGAAAAACTAGAGATATATTGATTGCATGATGGGCCCTGGAGGTTCAGTTTGATATACATGAGATTTGTTCTTTGATACTGAGTCTACCTTTTGGTTTTACCCAAACTGTTTTCCTTGATTTAAATGTATTTTGAAGCTGGGCGTGGTGGCACACACTTGTAATCCCAGTACTTGGGAGGCTGAGACAGAAAGATCTGGGTTCACAGCCAGCCTCAGCTACTTAGTGAGGCCCTCCACAACTTAGTGAGACCCTGTTTCAAAATAAAGAATAAAAAAATAGGGCTGGGGGTGTAGCTCAGAGGTAGAATGCTCCTGGGTTCAATCCCCAGGATAATAATCCCCACAATAAATAAATAAATAGATGTATTTTGAAGACGAGCATAAAATAAAAGCATGTTTATATAAAGATTCATATCCACTTAAGAAAGGTCTGACTGTTTTGCCCTGTCATGGTGGGCAGACCCCAGACCTGTCTTATGGAGACCCGGAGACATCTAGGGCTTGGGATCTGGACATAGAGGGGTTTGGGTATTTCAGTGTCCTGATTTCCATACTGCAGCAGTCTGCATGCTTGTGTCTCACCCAAATTCATATTTAGAAATCGGAACTCCCAAGATGATGTTATAAGAAGGTGGGGTCTTTGGGGAATTAGGTCAAGAGGGAAGAGATCTGGTGACTGAAAGGAGAGACCCTTTGCCCTTTCCACCCTGTGAGGGCACAATGAGAAGGCGCTGTTTACACACCAGGAAGCTGGCCCTCACCACACTGAATCAAAGGGCATCTTGATCGTGGTCTTTCCAACCTCTAGAACCACAAGAAATACATTTATGTTGTTCATAAGCCACCCAGTATATGACATTAACTAAGACAGTTATAAAAGTTGGGAGTTGTCAACAAGCTCTTGAGATAACACAGTGTTCAGCTATACTAGATCTAGATACGCTTCTCTTTGGAGGCAGATTTTTGAGCTTGCTTTGCCATTTCTTTCTGTTCTAAGAATCTAGAGGTAAAACAAGCATACAGAAAATCAAAACTTGCCTTTAATAGTGCACATTGGGCTCAACAGGTTGAGCCACAACCAAGAATCAACTGTTTCTCCACTGATCTATTCATAACTCAGGAATGAGAATGCACGGCAGGAAAATGATTACAGAAATCGGAATAAAATTGAGGTTGGAAAACAATTTGAGGACATCATGTACAAGAAGCACACACACACACACACACACACACACACACACACACACACACAAAATTCACTATGCTTATTTACAAACAAGTAAAGCAAGAACACACGCATACACGCATTTAGGCTGTTGTGAGGCCAGAGAGAAAAGTGATTTTTGTATACACAGGAAGAATTTAGGAAGATAAAGGAAGTGGGAGGGTCGGAGCAGCTCAGTTGCTGTTTTGTGGCTTCCCAGAACCTAGTTTGGTAACCCTGGGATATGTGGTCATGTGACAGGATGGACTTCATGGGGAGTCTTATATTTACCAGGTAAATGACCAGATTCCTTTGGCAATGTGTAATGATTTCTGGGGAAGGGACTTAAAAATTCAGACCATAACACCCAAAATAGGAAACCAGCTCTTCTGGCTTTAAAGGGAATTTATGGATAATTCAAGATAAGCCATCTGTGCAGTGAGATATACGCATCCTACATATGGTGAGAATTATAGGACCTATAATACTGTTAATAATAGCATCATTTTCAGATGTATTGTATGACAAACGTATGTATCTGTGTTCACTGGGTCTGTGAGGGTGACATTTTACATTTATAAACCACAGTAAGACTCCATCTGTGATGCAGTGCTAGACATAAGAGTAGGATACCAGCTTGTCTGGAAGGAGGAAGGAATGGAGTTACGAAGGGGCTTCAGGGTCATCTTGGACTGGAGTAGCTGTTGTATGTAGTCACCGAAATAAAATGAAGTAGACCATGTGAGTGAGCTAATTTGAGGCTGAGTGCAATATGAGGGAGAAAAAAAAAAGGTAGAGGTAGCTTTGTCTTGTAGCTAGGCCCTCTCCTCCATCTCTTGCATGACTGTGATATTTCCCTGTGATCCCAACAGCTCCCTGTGGCCAAAGGATGCAGACGAAGCTGCAGATTCAGGGCCTTCCAAGGTGGGCCTGGGCAGGAATGTGAAGCTGCCACGATACTTGCGATTTTAGTCACCTGAGCTCAATGAGAAAAGAGGCGCCAATTCCTTCCTCCCTTTGGCTGACTCAGTGAGGTAATATTGGTTCATTTTACACCATATTTCAACTAGTTTTGTTTTAGTCCCATGTAGTGTGCTAGTGCCAGCTTGTATCGCCATGTATTAAATTTTCAGGAAATTCATCTGTGTTGCTAAACAACATTATTAAAAATTAAATTATATAAGCTTGCAATTAAATAAGTTGAATTTAAAACAAACGCAATAAATACTCAAATGTATTACCTCCCATTACTTTACTGTACTTTACTACTATGTACTCCCTTCTTGTTGTTACTTATTTCTTTTGTATCCCTATGGGGGAAACTATAAAATGGTATGCAACTGTACCAGATGCTCCCAACTCATCATTCAGTGATTTCACATGGGTAGCTTAAAATTGACCATTGTAAGAGTATTCACCCAATAAAGATGGGCAAATGACACAAGTCAGGGGTATGTGTGTGTGTGTGTGCGTGTGTGTGTGTGTGTGTGTGTGTGTGTGTGTGTGTGTGTGTGTGATGGTGGTTAAATATCTACCAGGATAAAACTGAGTATACATCTTGCTGGACATGGTTACGCACACCTGTAATTTCAGTACTTGGGAGGCTGAGACAGGAGGATCATAGGTTTGAAGACAGACTCAGCAACTTAGCAAGACCCTGTTTCAAAATAAAATAGGGCTGGGGGTGTAGCTCTGAGGTAGAATGCCCCTGGGTTCAATCCCCAGTACCAAAGAGAAAAGGAAGGGAAGGGAAGGGAACAGAAGGGAAAGGAAAGGGAAGGGAAGGGAAGGGAAGGGAAGGGAAGGGAAGGGAACAGAAGGGAAAGGAAAGGAAAGGAAAGGAAAGGAAAGGAAAAATGAAGTACACACCCTGATTTCCAATGCGTCAATGTCTGTTACTCCCCACCTTCTGTAACTATGTCCTGCACCTGAAGACAACTTCCCCTCCCCTCCTTTAGGTAGCTGGCAAGCCTTCCAATGACTTGACCCCACCCCTTGATCACAGGTACAGGAACATGACCTTGGTTTGGCCAATCCAAATCACCCTTTCCCTTGACCATAGCGAGAAGCCCAGGAATGAGCAGAACTAGAGTCCTTCCCTGAGATTGTCTAGATCAATGGTGATAAATTTAAAGCTGTTTTTGCATCTCTGAAGTAGCTATGCTGGATCAATGTGCTCTAAAGCTGGCTGTGGCCACCTTCCCCTAAAACCCACATGGCAAACCAGTGGTCACCATGTGCATGTGAGGCCAGCCACAGCTAACAGCAGACCCGTGAGGCAGGGGTCAACCTGTGACGTCATCACGAGGCAGGGGACAACCTGTGACATCATCATGAGTGTCCTGGTGCACAAATGTGTGTTCATCCACGCTCTTAGTGGTTATATTGTCAAAAAACTCCATCTTTGGCTTAAACTACTCTGAGTTGGGTCTCTCTCACTTACATCCAAGATTCCTGATTAATAGAGTTGGTTTGGGATTATCTACTTCTCTCTCATGGCCTTCAATTTTCTTGGTTCATAAGTTGCATATATGCATGAACTATATGTTATGATTTTAAAATTGACTTGGAGAAAAGTCATTCTAGAACACCAGGTGCAGTCACTTAGGGACTTTATAAATCTCTCTTAGCCAGGACTTTCATGTGGGATTTTTTGTTGTTGTTTGTTTTTTGTTTTGTTTTGTTTGCCACCATGGGGGTTGGGATAATAAAATTCAGGAGTCATAACCTTCAAACCCAAACTTTACCAAGGAAAAACAAGATTCCAGCTGGGTGTGGAGGCACAGGCCTATAATCCCAGTACTTTGGAGGCTGAAACAGGAGGATCACAGGCCAGCTTCAGCAACTTAGTGAGACTCTCAGCACTTTATCAAGAGCCTGTTTCAAAACAAAAAATAAAAAGGACTGGGGGTATAGCTCAGAAGTAGAATGCCCTGGGTTCAGTCCCCAATACAAAACAAAACAAAACAAACAAAAACTACCAAGATTCCAACCCTACAATTGATTAGTATTGCTCTAGTCAAAGAGCTAGGGTGACAGGAATATCTCCCAAAACAAATCCTAATAAAATGGTCAGTAGGTTTGCTGTCTTTTTTTTTTTTTTGTACTGGATATTGAACCCAAGGGCATTCTACCTCCAAGCCACACTCCCAGCCCTATTTTGTTTTTTATTTGTTTGTTTATTTATTTATTTATTTATTTTTAAAACAGGGTCTTGCTAAGTTGCTAAGACTGGCCTGAAACCTGTGATCCTCCTGTCTCAGCCTCCCAAGGTTTGCTGTCTTGATTAAGTTATAGAAGCTGAGACCTGTACCTCACTTAATCCACAGAACTGAATAAATGAATTGACATAAAAGAAAGGAAGGGAAATTGAATGACAGAGCAATAGAAAAGAAATGAACAGAAAAGAGAAAGAGAGGGAAAAAAATGGGGAAACAACCAGAAACCAGTTTCTCAACTCCCTGTGCCTCAGTTTCCTCAACTGAATAATGGGAATGACAATAGTACCTTATAGAATTATTACAAAGATTAACGTGTATAAACCACTTTAACTGATCCTAGTGATTACTACAGACAATGTAAGCTTCAGCGATTGTTTTTGTCTGTGTTCTGGAAGGAAGCAACAGCGCATACTCAAAAAAGTTAAATAGAAGAGAATTGAATAAAAAAAATTCAGAGTTTAGGAAAATCCCAGAAGGATCATGAAGTATTCTGGAGCCTGAGAAAGAGTGGGAAGGGGAGTAATTTCCATTCTGGGACCTGAAAGAGCAGAAGAAAGGAACAATTATCAAAACCTGGATGTTATCAGGAGGAGATGGCTGCCAGAGAGGAACTGTGGCTTTGGGTCAGGAGACACAGCCAGCCAGAGGCAGCTCTGGCGGGCAGGGAGTATGGGAACAGATACCAGGACCTTACTGTACTTCGTTCTACTGCCATGGCAACCGACTAGTCAACATCAACCAGTAGCCTAAGCACAAGAGTCTACTGACGTGGTTCACGCAGGGCGCCCCCCACCCACGGCACAGAGCAGCATGGGAAGGGTGAGGAGTAGACCCAAATGAGGTGGACAGTTGACCCCCCAGCATCTCCTCTGGCCTTTCATCTTCTCAGTACAGGAAACACAGAAAACCCAGTGAACTGCCCCATCATCATTGGTTGATACAAATCGACCATGGTCTCACCTAAAACCAGGGTGTTAGCCACCACCGGTGTCCTCCATATGCATATCAGGACAGCTACTAGAGCTTCCCTTCTATAGCTGAAATCACAACGGCCTCTTTAATCCATCCTTTCTGTGACCCCTGACCTCTGCCAGCACACGAGGTGGACAAAGTTCTTGACCCATTGGGGTGACTCTCTCGATCAGCATTCTCACTGCTATAATCCAAGACAACTGACCCCACAATTTAGAGGAAGGAAGATTTATTTGCTCATGGTTTCCTTGGAGATTTGGGGGTTCAGTCCCTGTGAAGCCGGAGACTGCAGATCTCAGGCCATGGCGGTAGGAAGCAGAGAGAGGGAGAGAACACAGGCTCTGCTCCTCACATCATGGAGGCCAGAAGCAAGAGCAAGCACAAGCAGGGGGAGAAGGAGCCATATATAATCCCCATGGCTGCAATAATCCCCAAGAACGCACTGCCAGGGACCCACCTTCCAAGGTTACCACTCAGCTAAATACATTATACTGTGACCATGGGTTTACCTACTGATGAGATTACAACCCTCACAACTCAATTACATCAACTCTAAACATCAATTTATGAGCTATTCAGCGGGCATTCCATATCTAACTATAAAATGATGCAAAGCTTCATTCTTATAGTATTTGAATTATTGGTGGTCTTGTCTTTAATAGGTGGTTACAGATTTTCATTATCCAGCACGGTTAGGTAAGGAGGTATTTGGAGTTACTCTAGAGAATCCTCTAAGTTTAAGGCACAGTCTCTTTTCCTCCCATTGTATTGCTGCAACCAACCTTCCCCTTTATAGAAGAGATAAGTCACCGGAGCCCAGAATAATGACCTACTTATTTGCTTATTGGTTTAGCAGTGTGAGGAATAAAAAATGGCCAGGGGAGAATCTTAGCTTCAATTCATCAGTACCATAAATACATTCCCTGTTGGAACATTCTTTCCTTGACCACAAAGATCTCTAAGCTCCCCAATACCAAGGGCTTGGGAACAGGAAACAAAATTTCTTCAAATAGAGCAGTAGGAGTCATAGTGAGAAGGGCCGTCTGTCCCACCACCCCCTTCATTCTTGGACCTGTGTTTTCCACCTTGTGAAAGACTGTCCTATATACTAGCTGATGGATTAAAGCATGAGTAGATCCTGTAAGATACCAACCCAACCTCAAAGGGTGTTGTCTCCTGATATGGGCCATATCAGAGCCATAAACAGTATCTATTCCTCTGTTATATCAAGCCAGCCACTTCTGAGTATTACAACAATGGTAATACCAGTGAATTTTATAGACATTAGCCCATTTTAATGCTTATTTCATGATAAGATGTGTCCCCTGGTACTTGTGTGATCAATGATGATGGATGAGACATTCTGAAAGTTTACAAATGGTTATAATACTAGAGGTTCTATGGGCAGGGGAGACATCACACCCGAAATATGTACTAGCTGCCCCCTTCATAGATGGAAGGGGTCCAATATAATCAAACTACTTATAGGAATCCAAGGAATAGTGCCATGCTGGGATACAGTGTTCTTCTTCCCCTGGTAGAATACACACTTAGTAGTAGGTGTAGCCAAGCCTTGGTGAAATGCTATAATTAAGTGCTCAAGATGACACATCTTGTGGTTGTCAGAAGCCTCATTGCCCTGCCACCTGATGCTTCTTGAATAGGTGAGGTAGCATGGCCTCATGGACAGTGATGAGAATTATGCATCGGTCCATCCACACAGACCTCTCACGGAAGCATCCTGTGTCCAGTGCCAGTGATGTTGCTGGTGCAAACAGTGGCAACAAGCACTCAATGGGAGCAGCAGCGTAGTCTTCACAAGGCCAGTTTTACACCATGAATTTAGACAACACACTCAAAGGCTTCGGACTTCCCACAGATTCCATGTGCTAATCAATATAGTTTCAATAATTTTGTAAATTTTTTCTACTGAAATCAGCCAGAGTAATGTTATATATACTTCAACATCTTTGTGTGTGTGTGTGTGTGTGTGTGTGTGTGTGTGTGTGTGTGTGGTACTGGCGATTGAATTCAGAGGCATTCTACCTCTGAGTTCTTTTTTCATTTTTGGTTTTGAAACAGGGTCTCGCTAGGTAGCTGAGAGTCCAGATATGTTGCTGAGGCTGTCCTTGAACATGCGCTCCTCCTATCTCAGCCTCCCAAGGACTGAGATTGTAAGCATGTGCCACCATGCCCGGCGGCATACACTTCAACATCATCATGATTCACTGGGGTGACAGCCTCAAGATCATAATTAGAAAGTATAGTTAAGCTTCAAGTCCAAAGTGAGAGGTGAGGTTGAAAGTTGAAGGGCAGTTAAAAAACCAGAAGTCAGTGTGGGATGTCTGCATGGTCTGTGCTTGGGTCCATACTTCAGGCAGAAGGCTGGGAGCACGTACTAAAATTCCACATGCCCCAGAGGTGGGTCCATGGCTCAGAACCCTGGGCACTACTGGAAACATACAATGTGTCGACCTTTCCAGACAATAGAGATTAGAGAGTGGGAAGGTTTCACAATGAATATGGTAATTTTTCCCAGAATTGGTATTTTAGCTGGAAATATTTAATTGTGGTAATACATCTGTTGAACTTTAAATGAGGAAGATAATAGAGTATAAAAGGTCATATTATTCATCATATACAATCTCTTTTCCAAAAATCATTGCCTGCGGCAAAATTATTCTGAAAGATACTCATGTATGTCTCTTATCTCGGAAGAAGGTAAAAACATAAATAATTTGCATTTTTGTTAAATGAACATAACCTTGGAAAACACCTACTCATTTTCATCTTTCCTCAAATTATCTAAATTTGAGTGCATTACCATCATAAAATGGTTGGAAATCATTTACCTTTTTTTCCTATTAATATTTAGCATTTAATAGGACTTCCTGATTAGATAATGCTTTTCCAGCCATTTATTTTTAATTAATTATTTCAGTTTACCATGCCCTTGCATGAGATAACTTTCCATCCTTTTCATTATGAATTGCATTTTTTTCCCCTAAGTAATCATCCAGAGGTGCCACTATTTTGTGTCTGGCT
The DNA here is from genome assembly GCA_004027185.1 of Glis glis. Lineage (NCBI taxonomy): Eukaryota > Metazoa > Chordata > Mammalia > Rodentia > Gliridae > Glis > Glis glis. The sequence goes on from PVJS01009173.1 coordinate 26,165, forward strand.
AGAGAATTTTTCCTCATACCCTTAATGGACAATGGTAATCTTTCCGTGTTTTGTGGGGCAGGAGGCAATGAAGATGGTGTGGATGGAATGGAGTCATTGGCTTGAGGTGCCACAGGAAGCAGCACACTCAGACAGAAGCATTTTCTCCTGGAAAGGGAGTGACAATTTGCCTTCTAGACTGTCCTGGGATCTTCTAGACTGTCCTGGGATCAGACAAAAACACACAGACCAGAAACGTGTTCGGTCCTCTGAGGTTAACTGACACTCCTTGGTCTACCCAAGGTCCGTTTGCCTCAGCCTGGTCCCTTTTGGCTTCTTTGTCAGAAAGACAAGTTTAAGAACAATAAAACTCTCATTGATCTAGAGTGCCTGTGGGTCAAAACTGAAGTTTGAGGGGGGAAAATAAGAACTTGGGTTACTCGCAGTAAGATAAGAACCAGACTTGAGAGGCATAGGAGCATTTTTTTAGAATAATCAGGAAAAGTAAATATTTTAATAAGGTTTATTTAATGTTTGATAAGCACAGGAAAGTTCCTCTTTCTCCTCCTTCTCTTCTTCATCCTGTCTTTCTGTTTTGCACGCTCAGTTACATGTTTCTTTTTCAGAACTTTAGTGTGCCAAGGGAAAACGCTAGTCTGGATACACTGTGGTTCTCCTGATTAACACTTCTGCCCATAAAACCCCACCTCGCCCCTTGGGTCACACCAGAGCCCCCTATTTGTGGTGATGTATAAAGTACCATTTTCAAGGATCAGTTCACCATGAAGTTATAAGCCAAGTGTTTGTTGCTGAACACCAGCATTTGAATGAGGTTGGCCATAATCAAAGATTCTTGGATATATGAGCTCAAGCATTTTCTTTCCTACTTCTCATGTTCTGGGTCTATTAAATAATTGATGTTCATAACCGAGTGCACCAAGGACCCATGGATATTAATGTGGTTGAACTGGAAGGCTGGGAACAGACCTTCCAAGCATATGACAAGGTATAATTTGGAGACATTTGATGTGGATGTAATACTGGAAAGGCAAATGAGGTTTTGCTGAGAATGTTGACTTCAAATTTACTGGTGTACTTCTAAATCACTGGCAGAGTGTTGAAACAGCTTTTGGTCTCCACTTCCTCTAACTTCATTTTCAACACCGTTTACTGTAGACTCTAATACAAGCCTGCCCTACCCATATCCACTCCTAGCTTTAAGACAAGGAGCTGTGTGTCACATAGTTAAAGCTGCAGTAGAGTTTAAAGCAACCATTGAAGAAGTTATTTCTTTCCATCCTAATGTTTCTTGTGTCAAAAAAAGAAGGAGGAGGAAGAGGAGAAGAAAAACCTATGCTTTTACTCATCCATTTATTCAAATTACATTACTAGACACTGTCAGGAAAAGAGATAAAAAGATGGATTACAAATGATCATTCCAAATGAGAGATGATAGATCTACTATCATTTCTACTAGACAGATGATAGATAGGTAGATAGATGATAGATAGGTAGCTAGATAGATAGACACATAGATAGATAATAAACAATCAAGTGGATGAGATAGACAAGGACAATCATTGACCTCTACGTAGTCAGCATAATAGGGTGTGGAGGTGTGCACAGGCTCCTATAAAGGCAAAATGAAGCTGGGCGTGGTGGTGCACACCTGTAATCACAGTACTTGGGAGGCTGAGACAGGAGAATCGCAGGTTTGAAGCCAGCCTCAGCAACTTAGCTAGGCCCTCTGCAACTTAGTGAGACCCTGTTTCAAAATAAAAAATAAAATAGTGCTGAAGGTGTAGCTCAGAGATAGAACGCCCCTGGGTTCAATTCCCAGTACCACAATAAATAAATTAATTAATTAATGAAAATAAAGGCAATATGAGTATGGTATAATTAATGGTCAAGGGTCTGGATTTCAATTCAAATCCTGTCTCATGCACTTCCTGTGTCACATTAGACAGCTTCCCTGACCACTCTGGGAATTCATTTCCTCATCTGTTAAAGGGAAATAATATTATTTACCTTTCAAAATCTTTTGGATTTTTGATATAAGTTATTTTTGATATAAGTTTGATATAACTTATCTTTTGGATAAGTATTTAAAATACTTATCCTCAAAGTGTAGTCAGGTAACTCCTGAGATTCCTGGGTTCTTTCAGGGGTCCTGCAGGATCAAAACTATTTTTACAATAATGTGAATAAATAATTTACCCTTTTTACTTTCATACTAATACTAAGATAGTAGATGTCTTTTCTCTTTTATTCATCTATGAGTGTATAGCAGAATTTTCCAGAAGCTACTTGACACATGTAACCTCAAGAAATTGCATGCAGAGGTGGGATAATCCAGATGTCTTCTATTAAACCAGATGTTAAAAAAATTACAAATATCTAGCCGGGCATGGTGGTGCATGCTTGTACTCCCAGTACTTTGGGAGGCGGAGACAGGAGGATCCGGATTCGCGGCCAGCCTCAGCTCTCTCTATCTCTCTCTCTCCCTGTCTCTCTCTCTCTCTACTTAGTGAGGCCCTCTGCAACTTCGTGAGACCCGGTTTCAAAATAAAGTATAAAAAATAGGGCTGGGGGTGTAGTTTGGAGGTAGAACGCCTCTGGGTTCAATCCCCAGTACCGCAAAAAAAATTACAAATATCTAAAATAAAACCACACTTCTAATAATACCTTTGCTTTGAAAAATTATTTTTATTAAAAAATATTTATGCTAGTCTGGTAATCCCAGTACTGGGGAGGTTGAGATAGGAGGATTGCAGGTTCGAGGCGATCATACAGTAACTTAGTAAGACCCTGTTTCAAAAATGAAAAAATAAAAAGGACTGGGTGTGTAGCTTAGAGGTAGAGTGGCCCTGAGTTCAATCCACAGTATGACACACACAAAAAAATTCATGCTAACATGTTTATCACTATTTTATCTTAAATTTTTATCTGAATTTTCTGAACCAGTTTTTAAATGAATTAATGAATACATTGAAGTTTTCTTGGATTAAATTTCCCATATGGTAAACATTGATAAATATAATGCCCATCAGCAAAAGCTCTTTAATATCCTCAAGAGAGACCAAGACCCAAAAGTTGTAGAACAACGAAAGTGAACATTCTTGATTCATATGGGAAATACCTAAATGTGAACTGTTACTATCTTTGCTATTATGAGTCCTAAAAGCTATATTGTGTTGGGGATTCTGTTGGCAACTTGTGGGAGCAAGTGTGGTCAAGGAAGCCTGGAAGATTTAATGCCCAAGCTGAGTTTAAATAGAGATGACATATTCTGCATCTCTGGCTGTATGTGGCGGTTGATAAGTTAACCTAGACGCTAACCTAGACACATTGCCACATTGCATTTATGCCGGTGGGGTTACAAATAGAGGTGTGAGACGGTGCTGGCATGGAAGTGGCTGATAGTCTACTTGGAAAGACAGAACTATCACATCACAAGATAACTCATGGTGTCAGATTACAAAACAAAGGCTGGCATCAGCAGGTGGATGATAAGAGGCCAAAGTCACTGAGTGCTATAGGGTTCATAAAAGGTCATCATTGAAAGGATATTCAGTTGTCTTTTAGAGCAGTCATTCTATTTTATGTGCAAATTAAGCAAACAACTCACAAATACATTTTCTGTATAAATATTCTGGCAATCCTAAAATTCTTTATTTTTTTCTTTATAGTAAAAGATGAAATTGAACCTTTAGCTCTTTAACCAATCATACTCCTCTATCCCAAGATAATTGCCATAAGCAGATTGGTAAATATCTCTCCAGGCCTTTTCCTATGCATTACATAGAAAAATATCAAAACTCACAGTACTTAACAAATACTATACATTTCTAAAAGTTTTACCTACATCAGTTCATAATCTCCACAAAATTCTGTGAACAATTTATCATTATTGTCCTGCTTTTACTGGTGGTGGTGGGGAACCTGGTGCACAGAGAGTATAAGCCACTTTCCCTAGGTAATAGAACTACAGAGTGATACACTATGTTTCTTCATATATATATATACATATATATATGTATATATATATATAATATATACACACACACATATATATGTTTCTTCATATATACACATATATATATGTTTCTTCATACACACACACACACACACACAGATGGATAGATAGATATAAAGATACATAAAAGCATATAATTTTTTAAAATTCTGCTTTTACATAAGTAGATTGTATTGTACATGTTGCTATATGATTCGTTTTCTTCACTTACCAGTAAACACTGACTTTATTTGATTCAACAGTTTTGCACTCTTTTTAAATGGCTGTGTTTTCCATTTAATGGCTATTCTGGACTGCTATGAAACCTTCAGGATAGAGTTTCAGTTTTCTCCACCCGTACCCTATGTCTTTGTTCATTCAGGCTGTTGAGCAAAATAGCATAACTGAGTAGCTTTTAAGTAACAGAAACTTATTTCTCACACTTCTGGAACAGGGAAGTCCAAGATCAAGGCATATTTGGTGTCTGGTTTCTGGATCATAGATGGCAACAACTTCCTGTGTTCCCACATGGTGGGAGTGGGGAGCTAGCTCTTTGGGGTCTCTCTTATAGGTGCACTCATCCCAATCATAAGTCTCAACTCTCATGATCTAATTACCTCCCAAAGGCCCCCAACTCCTAACACCATCTAGCACCCTGGATATGAATTATAAGGGAACACAAACATTCAGACCATAGCACCCCATCCAATCCCCCTCCAAGCCTCTTAACATCTAGGTCTGATCTTTCCATCATTTAAAAAGCAGTAAACTCACTATTGTCCAACTTAAAACTCCCGACTCCCCTCTTCATTGCAGGCCTGTCCTGCAGAGAGCCTCACTTCTCTGCTGGTTGGGATGAGGAGTGAGGATTTCATGGGGATGGTTGCAGAGAATCAAAGAACAAATGTCACTCTTCCTGCCTGGGAGCGTGGCTATCAGCCTGTCTTAGCAGACAACACTGGCCAGTGGCTGAAGCCTCTCAGAGGGCAGGTATCCAAATGCTGGCCACCTGGAGGACATATGTGGGCTCTGCTTTGCCCTCAAGAACCCTGTGAGATGCCAGTAGCTGCAGGTGAAGCCTTTTATGAAGCTAGAATCCCTGAAGACCTTCCAAGGGACAGGATGTCACTGTCTTCCTCAGGCTTTCAGTAGACACATAAAGGTCTACTGGGGGAAACTGAAACCCCTCTGCTCTGTGGATTTATGGAATATGAATTTACACTATCCATGTGGTATGGGATCCCCAAAGAAGAATTAATTAATGTAGATATGACTGCAGAACTCCTGGAGGTGTAGACAAGACAGATGCAGAAACACTCAGTAGATCTGATTCCATAATCCAGGGACAATCCTGCCAAAGATGAGCTCACACTACAAAATTACAAACCTTAAGCAAAAAGAAACCACCATGAGAAAAATAGAAGGTCTGTACAAGCAACACGCAGGAGAGAAGCCCTGGAGAGCTCAATATACGTTATGACTTTGATCTGGAATGTCCCCAAAAGCTCATGTGTTGAAGGTCTCCATTGCAGTAATATCTAGAGGTAAAAGTTTAGAAAAGTGGTTGGATCATTAGGGTTCTGACCTTATCTGTGAATTAATCCACTGATAGCTGAATGGATGACTGGGAGGCAGGAAACTACAGGCAGGCAGGACATGGTTGGAGGTCACTGGGGATGTGCCTTAGGGGAGTTTATTTTCTCTCTTCTCCTTCCTCACTCTCCCTCTCTGCTTCTTGGCTGCCATGAGCTGAGCACCTTTCTTCTTCCATGATGTTCTGTCTTTCCTCAGGCCCAGAGGACTGGAGCCAGTGACCATGGACTGAAACCATGAGCCAAAACAAATCTTTCTTTCTTAAATAGTTATTGTCAGGTATTTGGTTACAGTGACTAAAAAGTTGACTAATGCAACATACTAGAACAATAGGAAAGTCTATAAGATAAACTTTTAAGTGACCACAATAAAGTGAAGAAGATAAGAAGCCCAATGAAAGAATAGAAAAAATAGCGTATGAAACATATTTTCTTTATTTTTCTATATCATTAATGGAATCTTTATAGATTTAACTCTTTACCTGAAATTTATTTATGCAGATGATGAGGAAATCTAGCTGTTTTCCCAAATGGGTTCATTTTTCCCAAAATCACTTTTTGAGTAATTCCTCTTTTGTTCACAGATTTTCTTTTCTTTTTTTTTCTTTTTTGCGCGCCCGCATGTGTGTGTGTGTGTGTGTGTGTGTGTGTGTGTGTGTGTGTGATTTGAACCCAGAGATGCTCTACCAACTAACCTACATCCCTAGCCCTTTTTATTTTTTATTTTCACATAGGGTCTCTCTAAGGTATACAGGCTGGCCTTGAACTTGCAATCTCTTGCTTCAGTTTCCTGAATTACTGGGATTGCAGGCATGCACCACCATGCCCAGATGTGTTCACCAATTTTTGAAATGCCAAAATGATCATAATAAATTCCTAAGTATTCTATATGTATGTGAATCTATTTCAAGAAGCCATTCTGCTCCATTTTCTAATGTTGTGCTAACACATGTGCTAACACATTTTTAATTAAAATTAAATTAGATAAATTAAATTAATTTTTGTCCTGTTTTGATGTTTTTTTGTAATTTTTCATGTTCTGTATTTTTTTAAATTATTTTCTGTGTTTTTAATTCTATATCATGCATTTTGAATAATAGGGGTGATACCCCTCAAAAAGTGAAAAGTAGTTTTGGGGGGGTTAGGAAATCTTACATTTTTTATGCATAAGCACCAACAGATACATTGTATACCTGTAATATTAATGTTTCATGGGGGATGATTAGAAAAATTATTAAAGGGCTCCTGAGGGTGATGATAATATTAATAATAATGATGATGATGATAAAAAGGTGGAAAGACATTGTTCTAGATGAATTTTGGAATTAGCTTGTCAATTTCTACTGCTGATTTTTGCAAAAGAAAGACCCTAGAGACCAGAAAGATGATGTGATTTGACCTAGGTTGCATTGCAAATTAGGAGCAGATCTGGGACGAACACCCACTCTTGACTTTTAGTTCTAGATTCTTTTCTCTGTGCCACCTATTCTGATCTCTGCCGGCACCTTGAATATAAAAATTCCTCCCAGATCTTTGAGCAGCTTCTGCACATTGGATCACCCTGAGCACAAATTGCCTGAGTCCCTCTTAATCCAGGGAGGCTCTTTCTTAATACAACTGTTGATGCCCAGATTCTGTCCTGTCCCTTTCTTTCCCAACTTCCTTTCTCATTTGTATTGTAATGGAATCTCATGATTCCATTAGTCAACAATGGAATCAACTGGGGCCCTCTGGATGAAAGCAGAGAGGAGCACCTCATCTTCAGGCTCTGGGGGTTGGGCTCTTGGCTCTATGGAAACTTAGGACAAGTCCAGAGGAGCAGAAGCCCTCAGCTCCGTGGATCAGGAAAGCCTAAAAGATTATAGGGAATGAGAGAAGATGAAGACAACAGGGGGAAAAATACACCCATGAATAAAGAAAGGGGAACAAAATATTAACGGTTGCTGAAGCCCAGTTCATTATCCATTCTCTCTACTCTTGCATACAAATAAGATCTTTTAAAATACAATCAAAAGTAAGCAAAACAAACCGAAGCTTCAATTTCTCATCAAACTCACAGGATCTGCTTCCCATCAGCTCACACCTTAGTTTTCCTGCTGACTAGCAGTGAAGCAAGGGGTGTTATCAGTTCTTTCTCTCTGTCTCTCATTTTCTTTCTCTCCAACGACCTCTGCTGCCTCTGATTCTTTCAGGGAGAGAGGATAGTAGGGAAGGAGAATAAAGAAGGGGGATTGTTCTTTTACTTTGCAGGTGCCATCTGTAATTCTTCCTGGTTCTTCAATGTTCCTTGTCATAATAGGCATCCAATGTCTCTTTCCAATGTCTCTTTCTCCTTTTTGATGCCTTCTTAGTCTTTTGAAATTCTACCCCATGGCCAACACAATCCCAAGATACCTTCTGAACTATACTAATCAGGAGGACTACTGCTCTTGCGCACGCTCTCTCTCTCTTGTTCTCACTCTTGCTCTCCTCTTACAACTTCACCTGTGCTAGCCAGTCAGATAGACCCTACCTCTTAGTATTCCTACCTCTTAGTATTCCTACCTCTTAGTATTCCTACCTCTTAGTATTCATCCCTATATTCATATTCATATTCATTCCTCCCCTCCCCTCCCCTCCCCTCCCCTCCCCTACCTTCTCCTCTCCTCCCCTCTCCTCTCCTCCCCTCTCCTCTCCTCCCCTCTCCTCTCCTCCCCTCTCCTCTCCTCCCCTCTCCTCTCCTCCCCTCTCCTCTCCTCTCCTCTCCTCTCTCCTGGCTCCAGCTGCTATCTACGGCTATGTGGTAAGCAACCCTATGAAGACACCAACACCATCAAGAGCTGAAGTCATGTCCTGACAGTCACGTGGTGAGTTTGGATACAAGTTCCTCAGCCCCGGGCAAGCCTTCAGATGACAGTAGCCACAGCTGACAGCTTGAGAGCCACCTCCTAAGACTCTAAGTCAGCAACACGGAGCTCAACTGCTCCCAGATTCCTGACCTTTGGAAACTGCGTGAGATGTAAAGTTTTTGCTGTTTTATGCTGCTAAGTGTTGAGATGATTTGTTACACAGAAGTAGATAACTAATGCACTTCCTTGGCTCTGGCCCTAGGAGTCCATGTTTGGAGTCCCTTAAGTCAGTCCTCTTGGAAACAGTTTTTTCATTAGAGGGTCCAACCTGGCTTCCCTCAAAAATGGCCATTTAGTCCTAAGGAAACATGTATCCTTGCCCTGCTCTCTGTGGAAATGTAGCTGTATCTGATTGCAGCCTTCTTTTCTTCCCTTGACATTGTAGGGAGCAGGGAGCAAACTCAATCACCCAGACTTCTAGGAATAAGAACATTCCACGGATCCATGTGCTCCGTTCTGAGATGGGCCTGCATATTCATTTTCTAGGGATGTCATAAGAAATTGCCACACACTTGATAACTTAAAACAACAGAAATTTGTTCTCTCAAATATATTGATTGATTCTAAAATCACGCACCAGCAGGACAAAGACTCTAGGGAGAATGCTTCCTTTCCTCCTGCAGCTCTGCTGCTCCCACCCTCCTTGCCTCATGACTGCATGACTCCAAAGTCTGCCTAGAACTCCACATGGACTTCTCCTCTGAGTTTGTGTCCTATCCTCTTCTGGCTCTTATAAGGATACCTGTCATTAGATTTAGAACCTATCGGGGTAATGGAGAATGATCTCATCTCAAGAGCCTTAATTACATCTGCAAAAACCCTTCTTCCAAATAAGATCACATGAACCAGTTCTGGAAATTAGGATGCGGGCATATCTTTTTTTTTGGAGGGGGGCGACATCTCAACTATCATTCCTTTATCCCAGCCTTCACCCAGGTGGCAAGGAAAACATATCCTTAACATTTGGGCTTTCTGTTTCCTCTCACTTAGCTTGAGGGGCTAACAACGCTTCTCTCTTATCTTTCTCATTTGGGCTAGAGATGGACATTTAGTTTAAGGGTCAACTGAATGTATATGCTACTTTGTGCCCCTCCCCCTTTCACTTCAGAAATTGACCCAGCTGGGATAAGTTATATAGTATATCCTAATTAAGGCTTTGACCAACATTTACCATGTCTTGCAAGTAGGTGTCTAGTACTTTCTTTGTAATCTTTGGACCCTTGGTACCCAAATATCTAAGAGATGACAGAAAAAAGTTTTATTTAACATGCAATTACAGTTATTATTAATATTCATTTCCTTAAATGTGAGTGCCTCAGAGTTTTGGAGTAATATAATCATGTAATGAGTATGTGTCATGAGGAAGAAGAAAGGGGTAACGAGGGAACATTTCAATGACTGCATTTTTAAAAGGCAAGGCTGAAAAGATCCGATCTGAAAATATGTCAGGAAGCATGAGCAAGAACCATCACCCCAGAAGGCCTTTAGAATTTGGGGTTATAAATGTGATGTTTCCCAGTATCCAATCCTATAGAGAAAGGACAGGGTATTTGGGGTCCTGAAGGAGGACCCATGCCACTGAATTCTGTACCCCTTGCTCAAGATGATAATGGCTTTAGAGTGAGCCTGCAGGTAGGCATGAGAGCAATTCCAAGAGACCAAAACCATACCAAGTTGGCACAGCCTGTGGGAAGTGGACTTCAGCAGATCGATAAGTTGATTCCACTCAGGATGTTGAGATACTGCATCCCCAGGATCCAACATGGGTGGATAAGCCCTAGGTGAGAGGAAAATGCACACTGTCCATGTGCAACAGAATGGCCTTTGTTTTCATTATTTGTTCACTCATTTGTATTCATATATAAAACTTCAATATCTGCTCTATTCAAGTCCCCAAGGAAAGATTGACCGGGTCTTTAGGACTTAGTTTCTTCTTATGTTAAATTCAAGCACTGTATATTCTGTGGTTCTTAACTATCTGGGAGAGATAATAAGCTCTTCAGTAGGCCAGTGACTATTCACCCTCTAGACATCAACATAAGTGTCACTTCTTCCAATAATCCATTCTGACAACATCTCACCCCACACCTCCCAGGCCAGCATAGGTACCTATGTTGTGAGGTAGCGGCCCAATCAAGACCAATCAGACCACCAAAGGCGTTAATTGAGAGCCTTTATTGCTGATCGATCAGGACTACACCCAGCATGAATGCCAGGTGCAGTCCCCAACTGTCTCAGAGTCCTCCTTATATACAGGAGAGCCACAAGCCAGGGATGTATAGTTTGGTTTCCTAGAGCTGGTTCCCATGGCAGGGGTCCCAACGGTTACTTCCCGCAGTAAAGCAAGCAAGCATAACGAACATACAGGAGCAAAAGTAAGCAGTTAGCATAGTAACAATAACACAAAATAACACAATAAGTACTTTCCATAGTTCAATGAGCAGTTACCTGCAAGTAGTTTTTACTTCCCTGTTCTCCTTTGCACAATCATATACAATTAATGTCACCAACTAACCACCACAGACTACTGCATTCTGGTTTGATTCTGCCAAAAGCTCACTTCCCTGTTCCAGGGGTAGGTGGGGTCGTCTCTAGTAACAATATAGTAATAATATAGAACTACTTTAACCAGCAGGCTTTTGATTGTACATCATCACACCTAGACTATGAGCATCCCAACCATTTGAGCTTCTTCGTCACAGCATAACCATGCTTTATTTTGGTTGTTTGCTTATGTGGCTTCTCTTCTAGATGTTAGGCACTTGTAAGATAGATAAAGCTGTTGATTTTGCTTTCTCACCATAGTGTTTACCCATAGAATCTAACCTATAGCTAGTACTCAGTAAAACTTTGTTGAATGACTAGAAATGCCCTAACATATTGACAGTTCTCACCTATTTTTTGATTATAGGCACTTGAATAGTGGATGAAATCTATGAACCTATTTCATGGTGTTCACAACCACCATCCAGGCTCAGTTGTAGATTTTGATTTAAAACTCCTTAAGGCTGGTTGATTTATTCAGCCTCTATCAGCTCTAACACTCTATGATTCCCTGAAATCAGAAGCCTCCAAACTTCCCAGAATACAACTCTCCACTCTTGCCACAAGAGATAAAACAGATAACCACAAGAGATCTAATATGGCTATAAATCATTGGTGCCCAAGAATAATAAAAGGCATTTCATTTTTTACTGATTATTTTAATTGAACCATTTTATAGGTCTAGTGTGTAATGATCAAATTGGGGTAGTTAACATTTCTATCTTCTTAAATGTTTTTTTTTTAAGTTTTTGATTAACATGTAATGATTTGTATCCATTTGTAGGGCACAGTGTGATATTTCAATACATGTGTACAACATGTGTTGATCAAATTGGGGTGCTTAAAATCTCCATCTTCCTATGATTACTCTGTGCTTGGAGCCTTTTAGCTCCTCTCCTTTAGTTATTTGTAAAATATATAATAGGTGATTGTGAACTATGCTCCTTTTGCTGTTCCCCAGGACACTAGAACTTTTTGTTTTAACTGTGTTTGGATACCCATTATCAAATCTCCCATGATTACTCCTCACCTCCACCCTTTTTAGCCTTTAGCAATTACCATTATACATTCGGATCAACTTTTTAAAACATCGGTGTATGAGAGAGAACATGTGGTATTTGTCTCTCTGTGTCTGACTTATTTCTTTTAGCATAATGTCCTCCAGTTCCATTAATTTTGCTGAAAATTATAGGATATAATTTGTTTTCATGACTGAATATTTCATTGTGTGTATATGTGCGTGTATACACATACATAGGATATATATACATATATACCTTATATTTACACACACATTTATATACACATACACACATTTACTTAATCCATTCATCTCCTGATGATAATCTAGGTCAACTCCATATCTTAGCTAATGTGAATTGTGTAGCAACAAACTGGGTGCACAGGTGTCTCTCTGACATGCTGACATCATTTCCTTTGAATATATACCCAGAAGTGGGACAGCTGGATCATATGGTAGATCTAATTTTAGTTTCTTGAGGAACCTCCCCACTGTTCTCCATAGTGGCTGTTTTAATGTAAATTACCACCAACGGTGTATGATAGTTCCCTTTTCTCCATATCCTTGTCAACATTATTATTAATTTTTATAGCAGTCATTTTATCTGGTATGAGATTATATCTCTTTGTGGTTTTGACTTGAATTTTCCTGTTGGCTAATGATTTTGAGTATTTTTTCATAAACTTGTTGGCCTCTTCCTTTAAAAAATAATTACATCCTTTAGCTTTTCAAAAAGGAAAGTATAAAAAATAAAATAAAAAGGAAAGTATAAAATCATGAAGTCATGGAGATTTTTAAATTTAATTTAGTTAGTCCCCTGTTCAAAGCAAGGATCCTCTCTACATCATGCCTCACAAGAAAACACTCACCTCCTACTTGACATAGTCATACAAAAGGAACTCACAATTTTTTAGCAAGAGTTAAAACTAGTGGCTTATAATCAGAACATCATGTTTGTTCTTCCTCTATAATGATGTTTTAAAATTCAAATAATTTCACACTTAAAACTCCAGATTTCTGGGTTTCCCCCACAAAACTGAGATTGGAAAACACTGGATGTCCTTTCCCACATGGAACCAGGGCTAGAGCAGAGGTTATTCCTTTACACGGGGCTCTCCTGTTAGCCACAGGCTGGACCACTCCCTATTCTTAGGCACCTGGTCTGATTCAATCATGTACATTACTTTCTGGGCCCTGTGGCTGCAGCATGCTGGTAGGTGATGGGGAGCAGGTTGCAGCATTTGCTAATTTCCAGGTCGTAAATTTTCCCACATCTTCAATTCTAAGCTACCAATCTTAATGTCATCCTGCTTGCTGAATTCCTGAAACTTTAACAATCCTCTCTCATGAACAAGTACAAGTTGGTTCTATCATACTACTGTTATTTATGATCCTGAAATGTTATAAAAACAAAATCTTTTAGTTGAACCAAAAGTTCACTTTTTGTAATTCCTACCTATGTTCCCAGATCTTCCTTCTATATCAGTACAGAAAACATATTAGGGTTTTTCATAAGATAGCATTATTATTCTTGTTTATAAATAAATTTTATCGTACATATTTAAGGTATACAATGCTATGAGATAACACATATGGAAAATGGTTACTCTAGGGAAACAAATATATTCGTCATCTCACATCCTTAACCATTTATTCTCCTTTCAGCAAGAACAGCTATGATCTACTTCTTTAGCAAAAACCCTGAATATAATATAATATTATTAACTATAACATTCATGTTGTGCATTAGAACTTCAGACTTGCTCATCCTACATATGTGCTATTTGTATTCTTTGACCTATATCTCCCCATTTCTTCCCTCCCAATCCCATCTACGGTAGCCACCTCTCTCTCTCTCTCTCTCTCAAATTTGACATTTTTCTTTTTGGATTCCATGTGTGAGATCAGGCAATAATTTTCTTCTGTGTCTAATTTATTTCATTTAGAACAATGTCCTCCAAAGTTGGGAGTGTTGCTCAGTGGTAGAGAGCTGCCTAACATGCACAAGTCCTTGGGTTCAATCCCTAGTACTACAAAAATAAAACTAACAATAAAAATAAAAAATGTCCTGCAGGCTCATCCATAGGTAGCAAATGGCAGGATCCCCTCTCAGTGGACACTTAGGTTGTTTCCACATCTTGGCTATTGTGAATAATAGAGCCAATGACAAGAGAATGCAGACATCTTTACATGGTGACGATTTCATTTCCTTTGGCTCTGTACCCAGAAGGGTTGCTGAGTGGTTTAGCTCTTCATCACTGTAATCAAAATACCTGACAAGAACAATTTAGAGGAGGAAAGATTTATTTTGACTTGTGGTTTCAGGGGTTTCAGTCCATGCTCAGCTGGTTCCATTGCTCTGGGCCTGGGGTGAGGCAGAACACCATGGTAGAAGGGTGTGTTGGAAGAGAACTGCTCAGCTCATGGCAGCTGGGAAGCAGGGTGAGGGGGTGGGAAGAGGACAGGACAAGATATAGTCACCAATAGCATGCCTCCTGTGATCTACTCCCTTCAAGCGATTCTACCTCCTACAGTTCCTAATAATGCCTTCAAATTATTAATCCACTTCATATCATCAAAAACCGATACCATGTTAGAAAAGACTACTCTTAGGCCAACATGGTTAAGTGTAGCCACCTCAGAGTGACATGATGAGATGGGATTCCTATTTAATTTTGTGTGCTCTTCAGGATTTTCCAATCTTTTTAAACTATATATATTTTGCTCATGTAAATCTTTCCCCATTATACTATAAAGCAAAATTTAACTATTACAATCTCAATACATGTTTAGTACAGAGTTAAGTGTCCTGTATTTTGTAATGTAGGAGGCAAAATGATGGTCATTTACTATCATTTAGGATGATGGCATATTAATCGGTGATTTGGTATAAAATTTTGTTGGCTAAGTGTTTCTGAAAAATGAGAAGTGTGAAGGATTGAAAATGGAGCTAGACACATTCAGAAAGTGCCCTGGTACAGGGATAGAAAGTATTAAGGTTGTAGAAATGGGATGGGGAAGGGCAGTAAATTGCCTTTTGAAGAACCAATATTTATTTACCATGTACTGGGGATTAAATCCAAGGCAATTCTACCTCTGAGCTACACCCCCAACCCTATTTTATTTTTATTTTGAAACAGGGTCTCACAAGGTTGCTGAATGCCTTGCTAAGTTGCTGAGGCTGGCCTCCAAAGAGCAACACTCCTGTCTCAGCCTCCCAAGTATTGGGATTACTGGCGTACACCACCACACCTGGCTTATTTTTCTTGATAAAAATGGTGGTGTACAACATACCTTATGTCCTGTGCTTTGCCAGGAATTTCCCAGTAGCAATAAATTAAACTTTGGTAAGGACTACATTCAGGAAGTCTCAGAGTCCCTTGGCCTTGGGCTCCTGTAGTTCATAGGTGTCTAGGACTTTTTTAAAAAAAATCACGCAAGCCTATACACTGGAATCACACACAAACACAAATATGCATGATCATTTCTGATCCTTTCCTAGTACTTTCTTTAAAATAATGCCTAAATAATTTCCTAAACCAGGGAAATTTTTTCCTTGTGTGATGTACAATGATATTGATGCCTGAATTTCACAGTGCCCAGTAAGTATTAAGTAAATTAACAAATTCCCTGAATAGATATTTTTAAAAATATCCCCAAGAGAAGACATTTCTATTCACAATGAATATCCAGAAGGCTTAGTGACTGTACACCAATTTTTGCTATAAATAGAATAGATATACTTTTATAGCTAAAAAAATAAGTAGTGAGAAGAGAAGTAGTAAAAGTAATTATCATATTTAGGATTGGTTGAGTTGAAATAAAAATATACTAAAAGTGGTGATATAAAAGAAGTAAAACATAATGTTCATAATTTTTTTCTTTTTAAAATGCCTGAACAGGGTATGATGGTACATGCCTGTAATCCCAGTACTTGAGAGGCTGAGACAGGAGGATGACAGGTTTGAGACCAACCTCAGAAATGTAGTGAAATTCTAACCTAGCAAGACCCTGTTTCAAAAAACAAAAAAATAAAAAAGGCTGGGGTGTAGCTTGGAGTTAGAATGCCCCTGGTTCAGTGCCCAGCAACAAACACATACACACACACACACACACACACACGCACTCACACACACTGCCTGTGTAATTACTCCACTGGGATGAGATACAAAAAATAGACTAGCTTTATTGAGTTCATTATGATTCTCAAAAATGTTTAAACTCAATCATATTTGGAGGATTTACAGGAACAAATTTACTCTTCTGAAAAGCGATCAATAAAGGGGAAAAATTAATTCTGAGCCATCGGTATACTAGGGTATCCAAACAGTCATGGGAAACAGTTCTTTGTGTGTGGGGGCAGGTGTACTGGGGATTGAACCCAAAGGTGGTCTACTACTGAGCTACATCCCCTGCCTTTTTTATAATTTTTTATTTTGAAACAGGGTCTTGCTAAGTTGCTGTGATCTCACTAAGTTATGGAGGCTGGTATTGAACTAGCAATCTTCCTGTTTCAGCCTCCCAAGCACTGGAATTATGGGCATGCACCACGACGCTGGCTAAGAATATTTCATTATGTAACTTTATTTTTAAAACTCTTTATATTTTAAATTCATGGATATACACGTAAATGTTAATAATTTTCTTTAAGTGGTAAGATTATTGTTTTTTTCTAATTAAATTTACATTTTAGAGCAGCTTTAAGATCACACTAATATTAGCAGAAAGTACAGAAAGTTCCCACATACCCTCTGCCCCTACACATGCATATTGTCAACATCCTATTATGTTATCCACTAGTATAAACAACCTATACCAGAGCAGTGTTATAACTGATGAGTCCATATTAATGCATCATTTTCACCAAAGTCCGTAGTTTATCTTACCATTCATTCTTGGTATTGTACATTGGTTGGATTTGAACAAATGTAATAATAATATGTATAATAATATAGTTTCCCTGCCTAGAAATTCTCGGTTCTGCCTGTTAATTCCCCTCCCCCAGTCCTTAGCTGACTTTTTACTGCATCCATAGTTTTGCCTTAGCTTATTCTTTCTACATTATTCACCACAAATTTTTAAATCAAAAGTATCTTTATGAAATCTAAAGAATTTTTCATGTACAATTTGAGAACATAGGTGATAGAATCTAAGAATCACCAAAGAAAACTTGTGTTTATATTATTGCTAATAATAATAATAATAATAATAACAAATTTCCCAGTTACTAAATGCTTATGCAAATTTGTTGGAAGAGATGTGGAGTTAAAATATTCAAGTCAGTTGCACATAGCCATAGTTTTAGATCATGAGATATGCCAAAATGGGTAAAACCTGGACATTTTCCAAAAACATGTTCCTCTTGAGGCAAGATGGGATATAGACCTTGACTGGGCCTAGAAGCAGATGGGGGAGGAGCATCCATAGCAGAAAAGCATTTGCAAGTATCAGGTCCAATTAGGGAGGCAAAGGGGAGAGATTTACAAAGTGAATCTGATGTGTATTATTAGACTTCCAAAGGGATTAGAACTACTAAACATGTAATGGTTTTTATTTGACCCCTTTGAAGGCAATACAAGTGATAATTCTTATCTTGGTCTGTTGGTTTGGCAATGTAGAGACAGTTTGGAATAAATATCCTAAAACCTTCCTATGACTATTAGTAGGAGCTTTACCTGGTGCTAATGCATCACAATTGCAATATCGCAAGAGATCTGAGGAAAGAAATGAGCTAACATTGGGAATAAGCACTTGGAGTTGGGTTTACCTGTTTGAGAAGTAGCTCTTCATTTGACTCTCCCCAAGATCACTAGGATGGCATAATATAATAACGAGAAATATTTTATTTTACATAGCATGGACAAATGTGGTTTGCATATCAAGCACACTATTAGCGTAATGCCTCAATTTATAGCAATTGTATAAATAATGAACTGCATAGTAACCACACTTTAATGTGGACAGTTGACTATCTTCTAGTCATTGAAAGTAATTACAATAATGTAAGTTGACAAAAAATCATTAAAATGGGATTCATTTTTAATTTGCATATATTATAATAAAGGGCAAGAGATTGTTCACTTTGCTTATAAGAAATAGAAGAATGAATACTTTGGAAGCTAATCAAAGGAAATTTAGCAATTAGTTTTTTATAAAGTCATTGAAATATTTCATGATTATTTCTTCATTTATCATTGATTTTGTGCATTTTTAGGCAGAAGAAAATTGTGGGAGGATAAATCCAGGGTTTGCAAAACAAATAAATAATTGAATTTTAACTTTGGTTTTGTCTCTTTTGTGTCTTGAGTTGAAGAAAGATATAGGTCGTTCTGGTCCTTGATTTTCTCACAGGCAAGAGAGAGATAATATGTATTTGTGATATTCTTTTTAGTTAGACATAAGCTGAGTGTGGTGGTGCACGCCTATATACTTCCCAGTACTTGGGAAGCTGAGACAGGAGGATCACAGGTTTGAGGCTAACCTCAGCAACTTAGCAAGGCCCTCAGCAACTTAGACCCTGTTTCAAAATAAAAAATAAAATATAGGGTTGGGAGTGTATCTCAGAGATATAATGCTCCCGCATTGAATCCCCAGTACCCCCAAAAATTTAGTTAGACATAAGTATAATTATACATACAAAGAAGATATTACTTATAGTATTGGCATTATGAAATACTTTTTCCTATATGAATTAAGAACATGTAATTTCTAAAATACATCTTGTGAAATTGAATTATTTTTCAGAATAATAGCAGTTCTGGAACTGAGATTTACCTAAGTTTCTCTCCATTTACTCTATTGATATTGACATAATGCGTTCGTTCTGTTCTTGGCAATGGATAACAAAGATGATGGAGCAAGATGAGGTCACTGCATCATGCAATGTACATTTTAAGAGGAAAGACAGGCCATAAATAAACAAGTGAGTATATTTCAGATCGTCGTAAGTGCTAGAAAGAAAATCTGATAGGGTAACAGAAGGGTGCCTAGACAATCTTGAGTAGAAAGTGGTCAGAAAAGATGTCTACAGAAGAGACACTGGAACAAAACCGTCAAGCGGAACCAGCCACACCAGGATCTTGGAAAAGCATTTCAGAGAGGGGCAAGGAGATGAGTCTACGACCCTGAAGCCAGAAGCGGAAGTAACCTAAGCCGGAAGCGGAAATAGCTCTGTCAAATCCCAAAAATCTGGCCATCGTGACTGGAACCTAATTGTAGGGAAGAGTTGGAGTACAGTAAAAAGCTGGAGTTTGGGTTTCTGAGCACAACAAAAGGCAAATGAAGGGTTATAAGCAACAGTGTTTGAAGATCGAATTTGTCCCATAAAACAATTATCTATTGGAAAATTTCCCATTTGTTTCAGGAAAAAAATAATGTCTTGCCCATCATTTATTCAAAGCGAGCTTCTAGTGTAGTATTTATGAACTAATTTATCTGTAGAACACATTTGAATGATTTCAGCTTATTCCCAAAGTTCCCATGTCTTAATGGTCTCCCTACATTCTGGAAAATCATGCTCACATTTGTTAAAAATGTGCATTATGATCTCAAAATGCTGGGTTAAAGAGTTTCCTTAAATGAGCTACCATAAATTAGCCTGTCTGGATACTGGGAGATTACTCCGTAATTTGTTTTCTGCCAAATAGATAATGCATTCAGCACATCATATTTATTAAAGCTGCTAAACTTCTACCCTTTGCTCTCTAATTAGGTTTTTCTTGTTACTATGTGTTTCAGAAAATATGACTGTTCTATTCCTTAAACCTAATGATCCCCAGCCTGGGCAGGATTAGAACAGAGCAGTTTTAACCTTTGTTCAATTGTGTTCATCCAGTTATTCAGTTTCAGCCTCAGGGGCCAGCTGCTGAATGGCAGGGTCCTGTCAGGATGGGCATAGCTCCCTTAACGTCACATGCCTGCTATCCACTTAATCCCAACCTGTTTGTCATGGTAGCAGAAAGATATCTCAATCAGCAACATCTGGAAAGTTACTGGAGAAATTCCCTGTTGATCAGTTCTTCATCGTCAGATACAAGTAGGATTAAGTGGAGACCAGCTTGACTATTGGTGAGGCTTTCTGTTTTTTAAGACACAATTACAATTTCACTTCTGCTGTACCTGGAGTCATTCCTAATATGGAACAATAATAAGCTGCCAGGATTATAATTTCAGGGCCCTTATTTATAGTTTTTTTTCCCTATATAAAAGTTCATCAAATGTGCTTTGTGGCAACTGGACTGGGAAGAACACATGGGCAGATTCTGGGAACGAGCTGTGTTTAATTTCTTGACCTAAGAGGGAGTTATATTATGTTCACCTTAAAATTATTTATTAGGCCATACACACATGTTTTATATAGTTTAGGTATATATATTTATTTCATATTTTTAGAATGCGATTTATGTGTATATATAAACGTATAGTGCACCTCTATTAAGAGTATATAACAAAGATGTTCTCTTTCCTGCACACTCAGATCAAGTTTCTTCTACTCTAAATTTGCTGGCCTCAACGGCCCCTCACCTCAGGCATGTAAAGTCTGTACCATATACTTTTCCTTCCTTCCTTCATTAATTCTATTTATTCTTCTTCAATTGCCTATAATTTTGTGTGAGTCTTTTCTTCCAAGTTAAAAGTATAAACATCTCCAGGCAGAGATCATCTATGTCTTTTGCTTTTGGGCTTTGCTGAACATATTTTATATGTACAAGGAATACTTATCGATGAAGCCTAGCAGATTTTAAACTGCTGCTTTTCTTTTCTCAGTATTGGGACCTAATGCTTACAAATAAGTTCAGAGATATTCATTCTGATTTTGTCATAAAAAAAGAGTAACACTGAGTAGCAGTCAAGAACTTGGGTTTAGAGTTTGAAAGGCTTGGGCTCAAGTTTCTATTCCAATACTCAATAATCATATCCTTGGGAGAGTGAAGATTTTTTTTTATCAAAAGATGGAAAAAAATAACCCTACCTCATGCTATTATAAGGATGAAGCTAAGGTAACACATAGAGCATTTAGAGAGCTGCCCTGAGTGTTGTAAGCATTCAACAAATGTAAGCTATTATGGTGACGAAGATTATTAACACAGCCTGAATAACTGAACACATTTTAGCATTAACCTGCAGTAAACTGTTTATCTTGACTACATAAACTTACTCTAAAAATTGGAAGAACACCAGTGCTATTTAAAGTTTTAATATGTCAAGTTTTGGCATGTACTAGAAAAAGAGAGTCAAATGCATAGCTACATCTTTACTCATTTGAATGGACTTTTAAAAAAATTGATGGACATCATTTAAAATATACTGTATTCACCCTTGACCACTTGCCATGTGGAATTCAGTGTCATGCAGTCTTAATGGATCTCTTCCAAGAAGACTTAGCTACAAACCCACCAGAAGGATTTCATTACAAGGCAGTTTCACCTATAACAAAACGCTTGTCACTGATTCCAAGGCCAGTGAAACATCAGGGCTCCAGGCTGGTGATTTGTGTCGGCATCTTCTTCCTCTTCCTGTGCCATGTGAGATTAATTATACCCATCTATTTGCATTATGTACACTGTTTTGCCATTTGCACATCATAAGGCCAAGCACTTTCAGTAATAAAACCTACCACTTACTGAATCAGGGATGGAGGCGATGTATCGCAGCCAAGCCCCAGGAATTCTACTCTAAGAAAGTAAAGTTTGGCCGTCTGCACTGTCTGGAGCATCTGCCCTGTGAAACAGCCTCCGTCCAGCATTCCAGCAAGAACATTGGGGTTCCTCATCTCAGCCCTTGGTCCTTTTCCAGATACTAAACCCTGACCATTCAGCCTTCTGCTTCTCACCATTAATATGTGCCTGGCTCACCTCTCAGTATCCTGCTTCCTTTGTCTCTGTTCTCCAGCCCTGTCTCTTCCTCTGAATACACTGCTATTCACAGTTAAGTCTTCTCCTCCTTCCTTAGCTATGTCCCTGGGACCTGTTGCTGTCGTGTGCAGGCCAGTTTGAGTACACGCTGTATCCCCTGCTAGTATCCTGATATGTCTGAGCATCTCTGGAAGACCCATGGGGGAACTGGGCCCTGCTAACATTTAAAGAACTCTTCCTAAATATGTGGGAAAGAAGCTGGGTGTGTTAGCATACACCTGTAATCCTAGTACTTGGGAGACTGAGACGGGAGGATTGCAGGTTTGAGGCCAGCGGCACATGGAACTTAGCATGACCCTATTTCAAAATGTAAAAAAATAAAATAAAATAGGGCCAGGGGTGTAGCTTAGAAGTAGAATGCCCCTAAATTTGATCCCTTGTACCACACACAGAGACAAAAAAAAAAAAAAGAAAGTTGGAATCAGAAAGTCAGCACTTAGCCTCAGACGTCAGAAGGGAGGAAAATTATGAGTGAAAGCACATTGTTATTTCATTCATTTATTCATTCATTCATTCATAGGCTGGGATAACCTTAGGCCATACTTCACCTAAAAGCCTTGAAAGCATCCTGATATGTGATAAGTGATCATCCAACTTCATCTTTAAAGCATCTACAAGTTCAAATAACTACTTAAACACACATAATCTGGGTTACACTCACCTTTCACTTGTTTCAGATGGAGGAAGTATGTCGTTAAAAGAAAGGTGAAGACAGTGATGGCCGCCTGATTAGAGGCAGGACTTTTCAAGTGGGTTCTGTGTCACAGGGTCTAACCTCCTGCCTAGAAATCTATGAAACTGTTATGAGACTGGAGGGATCTCTTGAGAATGAGATCCCAAGACCCTGCATGAAGCTAATGTCAATGCTCCCGAATCTTAGGAAGGATCCAGAATGCCAATTTGCTAATCTGTAGCGACACACTTAAAAGACACAGGATGCATAATATTTGCATCATTCTCTCCTTATTGTCATTTTTTTTGCAAAGTCATAAGCCATAAGAAATTATCATTACAACTCGGGAATAACTCCACACATCTCATGATCAATGCCTACACTCTTCATGGGCAGACCTACATGGGAAGACAGGTGATGATCAGAAATTTGTTGTGAATTCAAAACAGAGGAGAAGATGGCAGAAAAATTAAATGCCCAGTGACTGAAGCGAAGGAAGGCTTGTGTTCATAATGAGACTCATGCTAATGGAACCTGCATCCACCTTTGTGTTAGCAATGGCTCTGCTGATGCTCAAAGTTTGGAGGATCAGTTGCTTATATCTGCAAGATTCTTATTAATTACTTGTATGACTCAATCACTTCTGGCAGAATTGTCTCCTTCACGCCTTTGAAAACCTCCCCATGCATAGTATAACGCCTTGCAATTAAAGATTCAAAATATACATGTGCTGCATAAAGAAATCATGTTCATATTAAAATTGGACAATACCATTCTTTATGTATCAAAAGTTCATTTCAATAATATCAACACTGTTTATTGTTGAATACATAAAACATGCCCAAAGTAATGTGAAAAAATGAAATGTTATTTCTAATTTCTTTTAAGAAGTAGTATCCAATGTATGTACAGCTTTGGAAAGTTAATATGAAAACACTGTAAACATAAAAAGTTCTATATTTTAAGTTATACCTAAAAGAAAGACCCAAAACAGAGCAATACATACACGAAGAAAAGAAAATGTCCTTCATTCCCCAGGCTCTTAGTCAATTCTTTTTACTCACAGGATCTCATTAAATCATTAGAAACTCCCTGGGAGTGGACGTTGCTGTTTTAATTTGAGGATGAGGGGCCCACATGGCTCCCAGGACTTCAAGGCCATCCCCCAGTCAGAGAGTTGAAGAACTGCACCTTACCCAAGCTCTTACCTGCCAACCTCTTCTCTTAAGAAAGCCCCCTGTGCCAGGTACAGTGGCACATTCCTGTAATCCTGGTACTTGGGAGGCTGAGACAGGAGGATCGCAGGTTCGAAGCTGGCCTCAGCAACTTAGTGAGACCCTGCTTCAAAAAAATAATAATAAATAAAATTGGGCTGGGAGTGTAGCTCAGAAGTAGAATGCCCCTGAGTTCAATCCCCAGTACCCAAAAAGAAAAAAATCCCCTGTTGTCACAGTTTTCTTTTCCTCCCCAGTGTGCTAGAGATCTTCTGATAATGATTGAAGAGGGGAAGTTTTGTTCACTGATTTACATCTCTATGGAGTAGACCCTGGGCTAGGTGCTGGTGCCAGGGATGGTGAGCCAAGAACAGTTTCAGCCTCTATCCTCGTTACTCTGCCAGTCTGGCTGTGTGTTTGAGAGATGTATGGAAATAAATGAAGACCACCTGAGTGGAAACAGGCGAAGGTTATCATTCAGTGCCTGTTATAACACAGGAGACAATCACACCACTTGCTTTTGGCAGAGACTCACAGCAGGCGGAGAAGTAGGAAGGCTATGCACTGGGGAAAAGAGAAGGCTTCCAGAATGCCTTAACTGGAGGCTGTTGCCCTGGGGAAGCAGAAGATGGGCTAAGAATCGGGACATCCTATGTGATTGATTAGAGGGTGCATATTTAGTTTGTTCCAGCTTGTCCTAATTCGGAAGCTGGGGCAAATACTAGAGAAGTTGTCAGTTATTAATCAAGTCCTGGCTGTTTGGGGCTGGTCGTTACCCGGGTTGTTGTTTGGCTTCCTGGATTGGTTAATGCAGATGGCAGTTAGGCTTTCTGAGTTGGTTACTGTAGATTGGTTGGCTTCCTGGACTAGGTGACTGCAGGTTACAGGTCAGCATTCTATTTTTAAATGTCATCTAGACATTGTTTATATATCATCCTCTCAGATCTATATTTGAGATTTTTCTGCTCCTCAACTGAAAATGAGCTGTTTTCTGTAAATTCATTTCTTTTTTTTTTTTTTTTTTTTTTTTTTTTTTTTTTTTTTTTTTTTTT